>ML280070.1:44195-84681 GCA_005239495.1 Nicotiana undulata | reverse complement strand
CGTTTTGGGAATATTATTACTTTTCTGCTGTAAAAACTTTTGAAGTAATTTGGAAATGTTCGATAAGGCTGAAAGTTAAGGAAATTGAGATATTCCAGTAGAGGTTGGAGGGTTAATTGGCCTTATTACTGTTACGTTGTTTTATAGATGTCAAAGTGTTGTGTACATTGGCTTGTCTAGTGGGTTCCACGTTAGATGCAGTCACGGTCTGAAAGGTGGGATTTCGGGTCGTGACACAGTCCCGGAGGGTCCGTAGGAAAATATGGGACTTGGGCGTATGCGCGGAATCGAATTCCGAGGTCCCAAGTCCGAGAAATGAATTTTTTAAAAGAAATTATTTTCTGAAAAATATAAAGGTTTTTAAAAGTGAAATGTTAAGTGAAACCTGTGGTATCGGGCCCGTACCTTGGTTCCGGAGCCCGGTACAAGTTCGATATAATATTTTTATCACATCTGTGAAGTTTGGTAAGAAACGAGATTTATTTGACGTGATTCGGACCTTAAATGCAAAAATAGTTGTTTTAAGAAGTTTTGAAATATTTCATTGATTTTGGGGTTTAATTCGATGTTTATGACGTTATTTTGGTGATTTGATTGCACGAATAAGTCTGTAGGATGTTTTCAAGGTTGTGTGCACATTTGGTATGAAGTTTCCAGGGCTCGGGTGTGTTTCAGATCGATTTTTCCTCATTTTCCACTGTTGTACCTATCTGTTGTCCCTCCCTTCTATGCGATCACATAGGCTTAGTTGCGATCGCACAGTGTAAATTTGAACTGCCCAGTCTTATTCTATGAGATCTCCATTACACGTACGCGATCGCGGAGGCCGTCCCCTTTCTTCACTGCGATCGCACACCTTCCCCTCGCGACCGCATAGAACATGTCCCAAGCCCAGCATCCTTCTCCTATGCGATCACATATGTTCCTTCACGATCGCATAGGGCATTCTTGGCCAGTGATGTGTTTCCTCTACGCGATCGCATCATCTCGTCCGCGATCGCAATGCTTTAAATAACTGGGCAGAATATAAACTTCCAAAAACGAGGGTTACACCATTCTTAACATATTTTGACTTCTAGAGCTCGGTTTTTGGCGATTCTTGGAGGGTTTTTCACATAAATCGAATGTGTAAGTGTTCTTCAACTAGAATTAATTATATTTCACAAATTAGTTCTTGTTTTTATCATTTAATTTGTGTTTTGGGTTGAGGGAATTGTGGGTTTTGAAAGAGAACTTCTAAAATGTAAAATCATGATTTAAAAAACCAAATGACATCGGAATTTGATAAATCGAGTATGGGTGAACCCGTATCGGAATGGGTAATCGGATTTTGTAAAATTTGTAGGGTTCCAAGGTGCGGGCCCGGGGGTCGACTTTTGGGTCGATTTTTATAATTTTGTAAGAATGAAACTTTATTATTCGAAATAGTTCCTTATACGTTTTATGTGTATTTTTGAATTTGTTTTGGTTTATTTTGAGCCGTCCGGAGGTCTTTTCGCCCGAAAAATCCATTTTCGAGTACCGGGTTGTCGTCCTTGTGATAAGTATCTTGCCTAACCTTGTGTGGAGGAACTACCCCTTAGGATTGAGTGTTTTTTGTTGGTTGTTGCCCGTGTGTGAGAGGTGACGAGTGTGTACACGGACTTATTTGCAAATAGGTTGGCCTTTTAGGATCCGTAGGTTCTTGTAGCACTTGTGTATGAATTGTAATTGTTACATTTGAGTCCTCAATTGCTAATTTCATCCTTTCCTGCTTAAATTAGAATTTTTTGCTTTTGGATTCCTTCGTTGACTATTTGATCTTAATTGACTTAACTGATTATTTTACCTCTCCTATCATCATGCTATATTTTTTTCCTACATTGCCTAATTGACTATAATTAGTGCCATCTATCCCTATAGTTGTTTATCCGTAGTTGGGACATCCGTTCTTGAGTGCCAAGCATGCCCGTGAGTCTTACATTGTGAATTATATGATTTTCCCCTTAAGTGCTACTTAAGTCTAGTTGATAAACATTTATGTTGTTGATATTTCCTTGAAGTTGCCTATTATTGGGCCTTTGTTTAAGCTGAGTTTTATTCCGTGAAGTTAGTTGTTTAGGTGTGATTGGTTATAGCTGTTTCCCTTGCCGGGATCGTGTGGTTTCTCTTATTATTCCTGTTGTTGATGATGTTGTTTCCTTGTTGACTCCCTTGCCGGGATGTTATGGTTTCTATTATTGTTTATACTGCTAATGATATTGTTTGTATTGTTGACTCCCTTGCCGGGATGTTGTGATTTATGGGTCATATTGTTGATTTTCCTTGCCAAACTGTTGTTTTTTATATTGTTTGGGTGAGGAAGAGTGTAAAGCACGAAGGGTGATGCCTTGTATTTATTTATTTGTTGTGAGGAAGAGTGTAAAGCTCGAAGGGCGATGCCGTGTATTTATTTATTCATTTATGGTGAGGATGAGAGTGTAAAAGCACGAAGGGTGATGTCGTTCCATGTTATGATATTAAAGAACGAAGGATAATGCCTTGTCGTTAACATTTATTTATTGTGAGGATGAGAGTAAAAGCACGAAGGGTAATGACGTGCACTTGTTTTGGTGAGGATGAGAGTAAAGCACGAAGGGTGATGTTGTGCCCTTGTTTTGGTGAGGATGAGAGTAAAAGCACGAAGGGTGATGTCGTGCACTTGTCTTTGCATTATTATTCCATTGTTTCAATTTGAATATTCCACTGATCTCTTACTGCATTTATTGACAAGACTTGATGTTCCTCCTGTACTGTATGACAAGTTTTGAGTTACGGACTGAGTTCCGATAGATTTATCTTGAGGAAATTACGATTACGAGATTTTACTGGAAAGTATTATTGAAAAAATAATTGTTTCGAAAAGATTATATTTGAATGACTTTTACATCGAAAATACATTTGAAAAGCATCCGTCTTGCATAAAATGATATTTGGAAGTCATTTATTTGGGAAAACATCGTTGGAAATTTCGTATTTTGAAAGAAACTACGTTTTCGGTATTTCACTCTATTAAATATATTGTATGTATACATTTGGAGAAAGTATGTTTTCAAAGGAGAGCCTTCTATACTAAAGTGAGCATATTTGCAAAGTTTTTCATATAAACCGTTGTTTAACTAGTGTGTGGATTTTAAAGGCTAAGGTTCAATGTGAACAGACAGATGTAGAGTTGAGTTATTGGAGTTCTCTATTGCATTGTATTTTCTCCCGGTTTAGCTTGTTTTGTTGTCCATCCTTGTGTGCATTCTTATGTTGTTTCGTGGTTTATTTCTGTAATTTCCTTCCGCATTATATTTGTCATTGTTGTAAATTGCTCCGTAAATTCGTAGATAGATGTAGTGTTCGGTTGTTTCTATATTCATGGCAGTTATTTTGTAGACCATTGGTGTCATAACTAGTCCTCGTCACTACTCCACCGAGGTTAGTCTTGATACTTACTGGGCACCGTTGTGGTGTGATCATATTACACTTCTGCACATTGTTGTGTGCAGATCCATGTATTTATCGTTAGTAGCTGTGTGGATGCTTGCCAAGGAGACTCAAGGTAACCTGCTGATGCGTTCGCAGGCTTCGGAGTCACCGTCTTTGTTCTTACTATTCATACACTGTTGTATTTATTTCCAAACAGTTGTATTTAGAAGTTGTAGAAGATCTGTAGAGCTTATGACTTGTATTACCGGATTTTGGGAAGATTTGTAAATTCTGTCAAGATTCTATATCGAGACTGTTAGTTTCCTTTATTTATTGTTGTTATTCAGTAACTGTTAGGCTTACCTAGTCCTTAAGACTAGGTTCCATCACGATACCCAACGGAGGAAAATTTAGGTCGTGACAAGTATATAAAAGAGTTTCACCTAAATGAAAACATA
This sequence comes from Nicotiana undulata, assembly GCA_005239495.1. Classification (NCBI taxonomy): domain Eukaryota; kingdom Viridiplantae; phylum Streptophyta; class Magnoliopsida; order Solanales; family Solanaceae; genus Nicotiana; species Nicotiana undulata. The sequence goes on along the minus strand of ML280070.1, from coordinate 80,791 downwards.
AAAAAGTTACTCCGTCATCTTTCAAAAACATCGTACGTCCTCTTTCTTTTTTGGTTGAATTCTTGGTACCTTTCCAAAGGGATAAACTTCTGAATACCAAGTGGTTACGTCCTATTTGATTAGTATTTTTAATTCTTTCCTTTTCTTGCCATTTATATATAATTTAAGTGTAAAAATTTACATAAAATAAAATGTTAATATTTTTGAAGTTCTAAATAGTAAATTTTTCTAGGTAATCCAAATAAGGAAGAATGTAATATATAATATATATATAGTTGATTTTGTAGTTCTAAAGATTAGAAAAATAATTAAATGAATATTCCTACATATAAGAAAAATAATTAAATGAGTATTTCTACATATTATAAAATAACTAAATTACTATTTTACCCAATGTAAACTCTATTTTCAAACGATAAAAATGGCGAACGACATTTCGCTAAGGGCCTTCGTGCGTTTAATATAAATATAGATAAGTTGAACTGTATTTGGAAATTGCATAGGCTCAAATGAGATTTGTCATAAATTATCTAATTTTACATTGGCCATCAGCTTACCACAATTTTCCTCCTTTGTATTGGCTTGGAACATGCACTATGAATAGGTTTATACAGCTACATTTAAAAAGGAAAAAAAGAAACTAAAGAAAAGAACATCATTATAAACAACAAACAAATATATCTTGGGGCAAGTGCACAGATAACCATTATCAGGGATGTTATATAGATATTAGTCACTACTTATTTTCTTCTAAATTTTTAAACTAAAAATCTTAACTTCAGGACAATTCAGAACAATCTTGAAAATTTGAAGTGAAAAACTGAAATTCAGGATGCATTGGCTAGTTCTTAAATAGCAACCCTTTAGAGTGGTTACCTGGTGTCATTTCTACACATATCTTACGGGAATATACCAAAAAATACATTATACCAACAACTAGACTTTTTAGTCATGCTACCAAAAATAGCCAAAACCAATGATTAACAACATTAAAAAAAAACATAGGCAAAAAGAGATTTATTTCAATGGGTATTGTTGCAATTCATTGAAAACACATAGATGAGACAATACTGTATACCTTGAAAATGGTTTTAATAATTTGATTTTATTTGTGGTTCTAAAAATATGTGATCTATTTCAATACTAGTAAATAACCAAGAAATATTAAGTGTAAATGAGAAGAATGTGATAACCAAACTAGTTTTGCCAAAGGAATGGGGGCCTCGAGCTCAATAGCCTCGGAGTCTCGAGGTCAGTTTAGTAGCAATAAAGTATGTAATATAAATAAAGAACAATAAAGTTGAAGAACAATTGAAGAGCACGTTAAACGAGAAAAAACATAGTAGAATGTTCTATTGCAGTGAATGTTGTATGATGATCCTTACAAAATGATTGGGGTCCTATATAGGAGGGGAAAACCCTAATATGGTACATATCTAATTATGCCAAAGAATACTATTGGTACAACTGTATAACGACCTGGTACGATCTTGTACTATTTCGTACAAATCTTATCTCATAAATCACGCCCTAACCACGTGCCCTTGAGAAATTTCTGCTTTTTCTTGACTGTCATCGATTTTGCTCTCTCGAGGTATACATTCTGAGGGAGAACTCGAACTTTACTTCGAGTCTTCCGAGCTCTGGCTCGGAATATAATAGAGACTTAGAAATTGGACTCCTTCGATTTCGACCGCATACAGATAGTCCCCGCGTTTCTTAGAATGAAGTGATAAGAAACAATTTGAATCCTCGATCCTTCGATGCCCTTTATGATGATGTCACTCTTTATGACGTAAGCGCTGAAGTGACAAAGGTGCTCCGTCGGTTCTCTTCCCAAAAAGCCATAATTACTCGTCAGAGTTGGTCGGCCATCAATGTCAATGAATAGTCGTTGCTTTCATTTATATATACTTGCTTCATCTTCTCATTAAGAACTTTACCACTTTGCCATACCTGATTTTTTCTACAAATTTCTCTTTCACCACCGGTTACTTGGCCGTATTAGCTCAAAACCTTGTCGGTTTATTCAAGTCTTCCTTCTTTTTCTAAAGAATATATGGCCAAAACTTCCAAATCCGTTCCTCAGATAGAGGGAACTTCTACTTCTACTTCCCGTCCGGTCGGCGGTAAGCCGCCGGCGTTTAATGAGATTATACCGAGCAGATTTTCCTTGAAGAAGGATTTCACAATAGAGAACCCTCACGATGTTCTCGGGCGTCGAGAACACGCATCGAGGCACATAAGATCAATCGAGGAAAGACACCTCAAAGCGGTGAGGAGAGAATGTAAATGGGGGGGGGGGAGGAATTTGTTTTGCAAATACCCTCCCGTGAAGAAGACTTATCCAAATACGACAAAACCTCCAAAGCAACCACAATCACCAAAGGGACCTTATTTTCCTCCACCAAACTACCGACCACCTATATACTACCAACACCAACTACAACCCCCAATCACACAAGTACCTCAACTACAACCTTCTCATACTTCACTACTACCTAGACCACCAATTAATCCACCTCCCCAACATATGCCTCAAGTACCACCAAGGAGGGACAATCTCCCTCCACCACTCATACCACCTCAAGAACCTCGAATGATGAACAACCCACTTTTTCAACATGATCAAGAGGACACATTGAATGAGTTGGACAACATCCAAAAGGTTTTCAATGATAAATATAGGGGGGATGAAGTGAACCAAAGGGTAAGAGGCCAAATGAGTTTGAGAACATCTTTGAAAAATGCAAAGAGACAAATTAAGGATGAGAGACAAAAGAAAGAGAAATGTGAGGGAGAGAAAGTGACAACTCTAGAGTGGAAAAAGGAGAGGAAATGTGGAGTGAAGTGAGTGAGTTGTCACAGTCAAGAGTTAAGAGCTTGAAAAGAAAACGAGAGACAAGAAAGAGGGAAAACAAAAAGAGTGGGAGGATTTTCCTTATTCTAATGTTAATAACCTTTCTTCTTTCTCTAGTTGTTTTGTATCTTGTGAAGGAATTTCTGGAGACGAGCCATCAAGTGAAGTTCAATCTACTTTGATGAACTTGGAAAACGATCAAGCTTCCTTTTCAAGAGAACTTTTGAAATGTAATGAACAAGTTCAAGAAAATTTCACTTTAGAAGAACTTCAAGGTAAAATAGCTTATCCTTCTACTCATGATATTTTAGTTGATTGTGGTGACACTTTGAGTTTTAAAGATAGCTATGACATTGATGAGTTTGATACTTCTTTATCTTGTAATGAGAAAAATAGGTGTGTCTTGCAACTAGCTAGGAGTTCTTGTGCATAATTGGATGATTCTAGTTCTTTGTTTAATGGATCATTAGCTAGTGATGTGCGTGATGTTGAATCTTATGATACCCCGCTTTTATGGGATTATACAGGTGATGATTCTTTTGACTCTACTTTAACCTTGATGGAAGATAGTTTTGACATTAATGAAGTAATGAGTCAAGAATAATGTGTTGATGAGTCTTTTGATTCTATTTTCATTCCTTTGGCAAAAAGATTCAATTTTTGTGGTGAAATGAGGAAAGGTGAGCATGGAGATGCTTTATTGGAGAGTGAATACGCTACTTACAATGACATAAATATAGAAGAAGAAAACTTTCATTTGTATTCTAATGAGTTGACTTCTCGTGTATTTGATCTTGATGACTCTTATGCATATTTATGTGATGAAGTTGTTGAGCGTGAAAAGGAAAGTAAAGTTTTTGATGTTATCACTAGTATTAAGTGCTTTACTTATCTTATTCCTACTTTTGGAAGAACGTTCTCATTGGATTTTGCTAATGCTTCTATGAGAAAATGTAAGAATGTTTCTTTTGGTGTTTTAAGTGACCATTTTGAGAAAAAAGAACCTAACTTTATTTATTGTTTTGTGAAGGTTCAACAAGAGAAAGTTGTTAAGGGTAAGAAAGGCCTTGAACTAACACTTTGGCATACTTTTTGTCAAGAGCTTTTTGTTTTGCCCAAAAGCAAGAATGGTATGTACGTTTGGCTTATGCTTATTTTGTGTTTATCTAAGGTCATTGAGGTAAAGACTTTTAACATTGAGTATTGTGGTATTCTTTATATGATGATTCATGATGAGCTTGGCATGTCTCTTAAGTTATCATGTGAAGTTGTTGGAAAGTATGTAGATATTTAGGGATTAAAAATTATGTTTGACCCCAGAGTTGTTTCTTATCATGGTGAAGAATCTATCTTTGGATTGGAGAGTACGATTTTTATTGCTTTTTATGACACTTGGTTATACCAGAAAAGTGTGTACTTTGTTGAGGATTTTACAAGATTATGGTTTTGTTGGAAGCATGAAACTTTACACTCTCTTGATTCTTCTCATGAGTATTACTTTCCTTATAGTCAAGTTTGTGTCATTTGTGTTAGAGACGTGTTCTTTATAGATTATGACACTTGGCTATATCATAAGAGTGTCACTTTTGAGTGCAAGCTTGTGATCTTTGATCTTTTAGCTTGGATGTACATTGATTTGATTGTGATTGACTTGGTATTTATATTTGCCCCTTTCTTGGTTTTGCAAGGTCCAAATTCGAGGACGGATTTCTTTCAAGGGGGGGAGGAGGATACATGCCAGATGAGATTGCGTAACGATTTCCAAGTCAACATCATAGCATTGGAGTGTTTTAAAGGAGTCGAGATCAAGAATGCTATATTTGTAATAATTGATTAAGCTCCTTAGAATTAGCTTAGGGGCATTTGTGTCATTTGTAGCCAAATACCCACTCTAGTATAAATAGCGCTTTAGGCTTTTATTTTAGGTAGACTTGATGAATGATAAACTTGAAGACATGCAAGTCTCATACTCTATCCTTATCTTTTAGTTAATGCATTTATGTTTATGCCTTTAATTCCTTTATTGCTTTATTTATGCTTTCATTAGTGATAGATTAGCCTTAGTTGGTGAGAAATTAGTAGTGAATGCTTAATTGATTAATTACTTTATCCGGGTTTTCAAGAGTTGCCAATCTCTTGAGGGTTTTTCATAGCTTAGGGTTACAATTGATTGTGTTCATAGAGGTAATTAGGATTCATGTCCTAATTGGTTCTTGTTCTTCCAATCAATTGTAGGTCTAGCTCTTATTTTTGATTTTGTGTGTTTGCTATATCCGTGTTTCCGATACGAATCCGTATCAAGGGGGCTCGACTATTCTATACGGACATGGTTCATTTGACCGTTTGGCATGTTACAACAATCTCTTATCGAGGTCTTCCTTGGCATGACTTGTTTTCTTCGAAAATGTAACCTCCGAGGGTGATGCCCCCCAGTATTCGAGGTTGATTAAAAAATAAGCCTTGAATACTTGTTGAATTTTCCTTAGTTAGCATATAGATGTTGTCTCGTTAAAAACCTTACCGATAGAACCCATTTGGGATAAACACATGATCTAAGGGAAAAAGAGTGCAACGCATGCTTTAAAACCCAAGGTCTTCGAGCTGAAGGGTGCTTCGATATCTCCAATCGAACACCTGTAAGAAGTTAGTATGAAATATAAATGAAAAAGGGAGAAAGTTATACCTCAGCAATAGTAGCATTTGAGCAACGATATATTCTAATTGTTTGGTAGTTGCTCGCGTTCCATAGTGCTAAGTTTTTAGGATCCTTTGCCTACTACTCTGAGGACACGGTACGGTCCCTCCCAATTTGGGCCTAGCTTCCCTTCATTTGGTTTTCGAGTATTGAGGGTGACTTTCCTTAGAACTAAGTCCTCGACTCCGAAGTAGCAACGGTTCATTCTTCTGTTGTAGTATCTTTCGATCCTTTGATTTTGAGAGGCCATTCGAACTAATGCGGCCTCACGCTTTTCATCTAATAGCTTGAGGGAGTTGTTCATGGCCTCATGGTTTGAGTCCTCAGTGGCATGCTGAAATCCGACACTCGGTTCCCCGACCTCGACTAGGATCAATGCCTCATACCCATATACCAAATAAAATGGGGTCTCCCCTGTGCTCGACTTCGAAGTTGTTCGATATGCCCATAGTACTTCGGGCAATACTTCTCTCCACTTCCCTTCCGCGTTATCTAATCTCTTCTTTAGGTTTTGAATGATAGTTTTTTTTGTGGACTCGGCTTGGACGTTTGCACGCGGGTGATAAGGCGTTGATAGGATCCTTTCGATTTTATGATCTTCGAGGAACTTAGTTACTTTTCTGTCGATGAATTGCTTCCCGTTGTCGCATGTTATTTTGGAGGGAATCCTGAATCGACATATGATGTGGTCCCATATGAAGTCAATGACTTCTTTTTCTCTTATCTTATCGAAGGCCTGCGCTTCTACCCATTTCGAGAAGTAGTCAGTCATAAATAAGATAAATCTAGCTTTACCTGGCGCCGTTGGTAGGGGTCCGACGAAGTCCATCCCCCATTTCATGAATGGCCACGGGGATAGAACCAAGTGTAGTTGTTCATCGGGTTGACGAATCATTGGTGCAAATCTTTGGCATTTGTCACATCTTCGAACGAACTCCTTGGTGTCCTTTTCGATGTTATCCCAATAGTACTCCGCTTTGATCACCTTTCAAACTAAAGAATCGGCACCAGAATGGTTCCCACAAGTTCCTTCGTGAATTTCTCGTAGCACATACTCGGTGTCCCCTGGTCCCAGGCATACTGCCAGTGGTCCGTCGAAGGTTCTTCTATATAACGTTCCATTTTTGTCGAGTGAGAATCGAGAAGCTTTGGCTCGAAGAGCCCTCGACTCTTTTGAGTCAGAGGGAAGCTTCCAATGTTTTAAGTAGTCGATGTACTTGTTCCTCCAATACCGTGTTAGACTTGTCGAATTGATTTCTCCATGGCCTTCTTCGATCAACGATTTTGATAGTTGGACGACAATTCACAAGACAATATCATCTTCTTCAATAGATGAGCTCAAGTTTGTGAGTGCATCGACCTCACTATTCTGTTCTCGAGGTACATGGACCAACGTCCATTCTATGAAGCTATGCAGTGTCATTTGAAGCTTGTCTAAGTATCTTTGCATCCTGTCTTCTCGAACCTCGAAGCTCCCATTTACTTGTTTTACTACCAAAAAAGAGCCGTACTTTTCCCCGATGACCTTTGCTCCAAAGACTTTGGCTAGTTCGAGACCTGCAATTATGGCCTCATACTCGGCCTCATTGTTAGTCAATTTCGATATTTTTATAGATTGTCTAATTAAGTCGCTCGTAGGAGGTTTTAGAACTATACCGAGCACGGGCCCTTTCACATTCGAGGCACCGTCTGTGAATAGGGTCCATACCCCCGACGATGTACCCGTTTTCAGCAAGATGTCCTTTTCTACTTCGGTACGAGGGCAGGCGTAAAATCGGCCACGAAGTCTACCAAAATTTGAGATTTGATAGTCGTTCGGGGTTGATATTCGATAGCTCCTGCGTTTTTTAGCCCGAAGGGCATTACATTATAGCAATATGTACCATACTTCGTGATAAACGAAGTCTTTTCCTGGTCTTCCGGGTTCAATTGAATTTGATTGTACCCGGAGTAGGCGTCGAGAAAAGTAAGGATCTCGTGGTCGTCCGTAGCATCGATCAAACGATCGATGTTGGGCAATGGGAAAGAATCTTTTGGGCATGCTTTATTCAAATCTTTGTAATCCACACACATTCTAATTTTATTCCCTTTTTTGGGGACTACTACTACGTTAGCTAGCCATTCGGGGTATTTTACTTCCCTAATGGATCCTATTTTGAGAAGTTTTGTTACCTCATCTTTGATGAATGCATGTTTTACCTCGGACTGAGGTCTCCTTTTTTTTTGCTTCACCAGTTTGAACCTGGGGTCGACACTTAGTCGATGGGGGGTTATCTCCAGTGTGATCCCTGTCATATGTAAATGGGACCAAGCGAAGCAATCAATGTTATCAATAAGAAATTGAATGAGTTTTTTCCTGAGTTCGGGGGTTAATCCCGTTCCCAGGTATACCTTTTGTTCCGGAAGATGCTCGGCCAATACGGCCTGCTCAAGTTCTTCGACTGTGGACTTCGTTGCATCTGACTCCTTGGGGGCAACGAAGGTTCAAGGGGTGAGGAAATCTTCTTCATCGTCCTCGACCACCTGTTCATCGATCACCTGTCCCTCGGGCTCAACCGAGGGTATGAGTTGTGATTGCTATTTGGTTACCTGTTTGTCCTTTGACTTTTCTGAGTTGGATGGTGTCAATACTGGTGCCAAGTCGTGCACTACGAACATCTCCTTAGTTGCATGTTGCTCTCCATATACCGTTTTGACACCATCCTTTGCTGGGAATTTCATCATTTTATGAAGAGTCGATGGCACTGCCCTCATGTTGTGAATCCATGGCCTTCCAAGTAGGGCATTGTACCTTATGTCACCTTCGATGACATGAAACTTGGTATCTTGTATGGTTCCGGTCACGTTGGCTGGGAGGATGATTTTCCCCCTTGTTGTTTCACTCGTCATGTTGAATCCATTCAAAACTCGAGAGGCGGGTATGATTCGGTCGAGCAAACCGAGATACTCAACGACCCTCGACCTGATTATATTGGCCGAACCACCTGGATCCACGAGCACACGTTTAACTTGAATTTTATTTAAAAGGATATAAATTACTAGTGCATCATTGTGAGGCTAAGATAAGGCCTCGATGTCTTCCTCGCTGAATGTAAGGGCGTCCTCGGGTATGTAGTCCTGAGTCCATTTCTCCCTCGTGATGGATACTTTTGTTCGTTTGAATATGGATCCCTTTGGGACGTCGACTCCTCGGATGATCATGTGAATGACATGATGGGGCTCTTCTGGTTCATTCTTCTTATTTGCATCTCTCTCTCGAAAATGGTTCTTGGCTCAGTCACTGAGAAATTCTCGAAGGTGCCCTTCGTTGAACAGTCGGGCTACCTCCTCTCGAAGCTGTCTGCAGTCCTCGTTCCTATGACCATGAGTACCGTGATATTTTCACATCACGTTGGGATTCCTCTAAGAGGGATAGGTCTGTATGGGCTTGGGCCACCTTGCGTCTCTGATCTTGTCAATGGCTAATATGATGTCTGAGGCATCGAAGTTGAAGTTATACTCTGACAATCGGGGTGCCTTCAATGGTCTCGAGTTCCTGTCAAACCCGGTCTTTCTCATGAGTCCCCGGGAACTTTAGCCTCGGTCCTCTCTTCGATCATTTCGAGGTATGTTTCGCCTCAAAGTGTTTGTTCGGTCTTCGATGTACGGTTGATACCTTTCCTTGTTTGGCCTAAGCTCCCTTTCTTCATTTCTTGATTCCTTTGCTAGTATCTTGCTTGGATAAACTGAGCCCGAGGGGGCTCCTAATTGGTCGTCTTCAACTCTAATTTCTTACTGATACCTATTGTGCACATCCGCCCAAGTTACGGCGGGATACTGGATTAAGTTTTGCTTCAGTTGCTTCGAAGCTATTGAGCTTCGTTCATTCAGCCCCTGAGTAAAGGCTTGCACGACCAATCATTGGAGATTGGTGGTAATTCCATTCGCTCCATTTGAAATCGGGATACAAACTCCCTCAACATCTCGTTCTCTCTTTGTTTGATTTTGAAAACATCGGACTTCCTTATAGCAACTTTTATGGCACCATCATGTGCCTTTACAAAAGAGTCTACCAACATGGAAAACGAATCAATAGAGTTTGGGGGGAGGTTATGATAACACATCATGGCCCCCTTTGACAAAGTTTCTCCAAATTTCTTCAATAGGACAGACTCGGTTTCGTCGTCCTTTAAATCATTCCCCTTAATACCACAAGTGTATGTGGTGATGTGTTCGTTGGAATATGTGGTCCCGTTGTATTTTGGGATGTCGGGCATCATGAACTTCTTCGGAATGGGCTTCGGTGCCGCACTTGGTGGGAATGGTTTCTGCAAAACTTCTTCGAATCTAGTCCCTTCAAGACCGCAGGTGCTCCCAGGATCTGGTCAACCCTCGAGTTGTAGGTTTTCACTTTCTTATTGTTGTCCTATATCTTCTTTTCTCCTGACTCGACCGTCTTGGTGAGTTCCTCGAGCATTTTCATGATAGTGGAGTTTGTTCCTAACCCATTATTGCTTGATCTTTCTGGTGCTGGCTCAACTCGAGGAGCTGTTTTTGGTCCTGCTATGCTCGGAGTCTTTTGCTGACTCTGTAACTGGGCGATAGCAACTTTTTATGCTTGTAACATTTCAAAGATTACTTGTAGGTTGAATTCATCTCGAGCTTGTGTTCTTTATGCATCATGGTGGTCCCCTCTGCGTACATTTCCTTCAATATCAGTGCACAGATTGATGTGCACAACAATATGTGAACCAACGTCAACGGGGTTAGGTGTTGGTGCTACCCCAGGGTTGAGCGGTGGTACACCGACCCCTAAAGTTGTTGTACTATTTTCTCCATGGAAGTCGAGACCGTCGTTTCCATGTGCATTTGTTGAGTTAGACATATTTTGACCTGAAATCAAAGAATCTTTGGACAAGAAAAAGTGTGAAGAATAACGTGTGTTATCAGAAAACTAGCACCAAAATAATCACTATTATCTTTAGCCCCACGGTGTGCGCCAAACTGTTTACCTTGTAAATGGTGTTTAACAATTATATTTGATTTGTGGTTCTAAAAATATGTGATCTATTTCAATACTAGTAAATAACCAAAAAATGTTAAGTGTAAATGAGAAGAATGTGATAACCAAACCAGTTTTGCCAAAGGAACGGGGGACTCGAGCTCAATAGCCTCGGGGTCTCGAGGTCAGTTTAGTAACAATAAAGTATGAACAATAAATAAAGAACAATAAAGTTGAAGAACAATTGAAGAGCATGTTAAGCGATAAAAAGCATAATAGAATGTTCTATTGCAGTGAATGTCGTATGATGATCCTTACAAAATGATCAGGGTCCCCTTTATATAGGAGGGGAAAATCCTAATATGGTACATATCTAATTATGACAAAGAATACTATTGGTACAGTTGTATAACGGCCTGGTACGGACTTCTACTATTTCGTACAAATCTTATCTCATAAATCATGCCCTAACCACGTGCCCTTGAGAAATTCCCGCTTTTTCTTGACAATCATCGATTTTGCACTGTCTCGAAGTAGTCCGTGACGAGCCTTCGATGTGCTCTCTCGAGGTATACATTCTGAGGGCGAACTCGAACTTTACTTCGAGTCTACCGAGCTCGGGCTCGCAATATGATAAAGACTTAGAAATTGGACTCCTTCGATTTCGACCGCATACAAATACAAAATTTGATGAAGTTTGAAGGTAAGTTAGACTAGTTTGGAGTCAAAGTTCATTATTGTCACGACCCAAATTCCCCCAAACTTAGGGACCGTGATGGCGCCTTACACCACATTTGCTAGGCAATCCAATGTTAGAGTTCGATTAGCTATTTCCTTTGAATTTCCATTTAAACATAATAAACAATTATAAAATAAACTTAAGCTGCTGACTTTCAATGAGAAATTCCAAATATAGACGAATAAGAAATTAAATAAAACGAGCCACGGACTAATTATATAAATAACTTAAAACTACCCCAGGGTCTAGTGTCACAATTCACGGACTACTAAAGAATACTACAAATACTGGGCTGAAAGAAATAGTGTAACTGTTTTGAATATACTAAAACAGTTTTATAAAAATAGGAGAAGACTCTCGGGATCTGCAAACGCCGGCAGATATACCTCGTGTCTCCGAATAAATAGATGGATGCTCTAAAAATATCTACTGCTGGCTAGTACCTGGATCTACACAAAAGAGTGCAGAGTGTAGTATCAGTACAACCGACCCCATGTACTGAGTAAGTGTCGAGCCTAAGCTCGACGAAGTAGTGACGAGGCTACGGCGGGGCATTAACAACATATAACCTGTGACAATAATATATACAATAGCACACTAAAACAATTCTACACGAACAACAAAAATATAACCGAGACAATAAATATAAAGCAAGAAGGAAATCTAAACAAATAATTAAGTATTGCAACAACAATGAAATAACTCAGCCACCTTTTGCAGGCCTCACCTATAACCAATTCTCAAATAATTTCCGAGTTTCCAAACTTTAACTTTAAATAAAAATAGTGCCAAAAATATGAAGAATAGTAAAATAAACATTTAAACTTTTCAAATCTTTATTTTCTTTGAAAATCAGTAAAAATATAAATGTTCTCCCTTATCGCTCCTTGTTGCGGCGCGCAACCCGCTCCCACCTGTCCACCCTTATTGCTCCTCCCTATAAATATATCACCCTTATTACTCTTGTTGCGGCGTGCATCTAAACAAATAATTAAGTATTGCAACAACAATGAAATAACTCAGCCGCCTTTTGCAGGCCTCACCTATAACCAATTCTCATATAATTTTCGAGTTTCCAAACTTTAACTTTAAATAAAAATAGTACCAAAAATATGAAGAATAGTAAAATAAACATTTAAGCTTTTCAAATCTTTATTTTCTTTGAAAATCAGTAAAAATATAAATGTCCTCCCTTATCGCTCCTTGTTGCGGCGCGCAATCCGCTCCCACCTGTCCACCCTTATTGCTCCTCCCTATAAATATATCACCCTTATTACTCCTGTTGCGGCGTGCAACCCGATCCCACCTGTCCACCCTTATCACTTCTTGTTGCGGCGTGCAACCCGCTCCTACCAGACAATCACATCTCTTTATTTATAAAAAAGATTTTTCACAATTTAAGTCAAAGTCTTTCACAATATTTATGTCTCAACAACTGTAAACAAAACAAGTTCACTTTAAATAATAGAAAGAGCAGAATATGAAATAATGACAATAAAACAATGAGTGTTACAACCTTTAATTTATAAACAGTAAAAATATAAATGTCCTCCCTTATCGAACCTTGTTGCGACGTGCAACCCGCTCCCACTTGTCCGCCCTTATTGCTCCTCCCTAAATATATCACTCTTATTGCTCCTGTTGTGGCGTGCAACCCGATCCCACCTGTCCACCCTTATTACTCCTTGTTGCGGCGTGCAACCCGCTCCCACCAGACATATCATATCAGTTTATTTATGAGACTTTCACAATTCAGGCCAAGCCTTTCACAATACTTTTATTTCCACAATTTCAAACAGAAAATCGTATAGCTCGTAAGCTTTAACCAATATCATTTCACAATAAAACCAACCAGAATATATGTAAACACAGTAACGCTGTCAACCCAGATCAGCCTTTATGTACCATGATAAAATCAAAAGAACAGCCAACACTTTTAATACACTCCCCACAACAATTGTCAACAATCAATTGAAACCCAACAACCACGTAAACCTCAACAATCATAAAACAGTTAAACTGCATTCCTCCTCACTTCCTCAATATTATCAACAATGGAACCAACATGAACATATACATATATATAATTTGTAAAACAATGCCAAACCGCTCAACCGTTTTGTACCACAAGGAATTCAACTAAAACAACCAATACTATTTCCAAAATAACCACAACAATAACTAATAAAATAACAAGGTCAAGTAGTCATAGAAACAATAATGGACATAGAACAATTAAGACAAGAATCAATTAAGTTGGGAACGGGAAAGGGATCATGCTTAACAAGCAAATTGGGTGGTACATAGATACTCGTCACCTCACCTATACACCACGCCCATGCATTTCACATAGCAAACAAGTGGAGATTCCTATTCCCTCAAGTCAAAGTTAGAATAAACACTTACATTAATTTCGCAGGGCACTCACTGCTCAATTATTGCTTTTCCTTTTGAATTCACCTCTAACTTGCTCGAATCTAATCACAATTAACTTAATATCATTAACTAATGCTAAAGGAACTAACTTTATTGAAAAATATATTTTTTTCTAAGTTTTCTCAAAAAAGTGAAAACCCGACCCCGGGCCCGCTTGGTCTAAACTCGGGGTTCGGACCAAATTACGTTTACCCATTCACCCACGAACCCAAATATACAATTAATTTCGAAATCCGACCTCAATTCGAGGTAAATATTCGATTTTTAAAAAATTCCTTAATTCTACCCAAACCCTCAATTTTTACCATGAAATTCTTAGTTTTTGATTTAAAAGTGATGAAAAACAATGGGTAATTGAAGGATTAAAGTTTAGAATTGATTACCTATGACTTGGGGATGATATTTGGGGAAGAAATGCGTTCTTAGGGCTGTGGGGTTCGAAAAGTTGAAGAAGAAGAAGTCTACCCGTTTTGTTTTTATTTTTCTTTCAGCTATTCTGCCTCATTTCTCATGCCAAAAAATCCCTAAACTTTATTTTTTTGTGTCCAATGGATTCCTTGTGAAATTCTAGTCAAGTTAGGCTTTTGAATCACTCAATTTGACATTATAATGAAGGAGATATGTAGGTTTTAATATTTGCAATTAATGCAGATTTTTAATACGTCGTTAGTGACAAATTCGTAATTAACCTGAAAAATCTGGCAACCTTAGTAAAATGCCCATGAAACCCTCATACGATGTCCAAATTCGATGATTCTTTTAGTTAAGGGTCCGTAATTACGATACGTATCTAATACTTCATTCAAAACATAAATCGGAGCTCATTTGTTCAATATGATATCCTTTATGCTTGAAGAAACGACGTTGAAACATAAGAAAGAACGAGCGCAACACAACCCAAACTTATTTGAAACTCACCCGATCCCTCGGGGATCTAAATCAAATATGCACGCAAGTCTAAAAGTATCATACAGACTTGTTCCTTCGATCAAATCATGAAAATAACATGTAAAACAACGAATTAAACTTCAAAACTCATTATTTTCCTCAAGAACACTTATAGTTCATAACTTTTCAACCAGATGTCCGAATCACGTCAAACGAACTCCGTTTTTTACCGAATTTCACAGGCAAGGCCTAAATATCATAACAAATTTGTACCGGGCTCCGGAACCAAAATACGAGCCCCATACCAATAATTTTAAACATTAATTCTTTTCTTTATTTCATAAATATTTCAGCAAAACAATTTCTTTCAAAAATTGATTTCTAAGGCTTGGGACCTCGGAATTCATTTCGGGAACAGATCCGAGTTCGTTTACTCAAAATGTTGACTCAAGTCAACTAAAACCAAAATTTGTAATTCTAAAAATTATTGTTTCTTATATTTTAACATAAAAGCTTTCCAGTTTCACGCCCGGACCGCGCACGCAAATAGAGATAGTTAAAATTAATCTACTTATGGCTAATAAGCCTAGAACGGAGTCTAAATTCATAAAATGACCCCTTGGGTCATCACAATTATCAATGATATAAAATATTAATAAATCGGGCAAAAAAGAATTTTTTGTAATGGGTATGAGTGGAATTCGTTGAAAACATATAGATGATGCAATATACAAAATTTGAAAAAGATTGGAGGTGATTTGGACCGGTTTGATATCAAAATTCGTAGTTAAAGTCGAGTTTAAAAGATTCTTCTGCGACACGTGTATCAAAAAATGTATATCACATATGTATCTCATACATAGGTATACATAGATATGCATGTGATATACATATGATACATGTGATACACAAATGATACATAGTGTGATACACATATCATCTTTTTTCATGTTCATCTTCTACTTCGAATTTTCAATTCAAACCACTTCTAAACTCCATGAAATCATCCCAAAAACTGAGGTTCAAACTTCTTAAGATGTACCGAATCTATTTTAATAATACCTACTCAAAAGAAAGCAAAAATTTAATCTTTTTTTTTTGCTATAAATAACTATTTGGCTAGTGTTGATAGCATTTGACTAATATTAATAATATTTTATGAATTGATCAATTTTTGTAATAAGCTGCTTATAACGGAACATAGCTGGTAATTTCATAACTAAATTTTTCATTTAATATATATCATAGGCTTGCTTAGTCAGTGAGTTGCCTCCTGCTCTAGTCACTTGAAAGTTTGAGTCACACATGCAATAACGCGAGGAGCAATTATTGATTTCTTAGGGTGAAACAAGGTAAAAAAATTACTTTTTATCTTATTTTAGATGATACGTTTTCCTTTTTGATGTAGTTCAAGAAAATGATATTTTTTAAATGTTATAAGACTCTTTGATTCGAAATTTTCTATTTTATCTTAATAATATACTCTTATAACCATAGAAATATCATATCATCATCATGTTTCAGACCACATTTCTAAGTGATTTTTGGTATACATCGGAAGTTCTCTAAAAATACAAAATAAAGATTTATGCTTTCCTTTTTAGTGTAATTCAAGAAAATGGTATTGTTTATATATTATAAGACTTCTCATATTGAAATTTAAAATTTAGAATTTCACCTTTATGACATACTCTTATCATACTATATTATAAGCATGAACACTTTAAGGTAAAATTAATTTATCATAATAACCTTCAAAAATTGAATGACCAAATTATCGCCTATCTAAAATTAAAATTACCTCTCATTAAATGATATTTTGTACTTAATGCCCTTTTAAAAAATTCATAACATATATATATATATATATATATATATATATATATATTATCATCATCATCATCATATCATCATATCATCATATCAATCATACTATACTAAAAGTAGGAATATTTTAAGTTGAAAGTTAATTTACAAATTTACTCATCACAAGTTGAGTTACATTTTTGCCCTTTCAATCAAACTATATTCTAACAAGATTGGTGTACAAAGAGGTAAATAATACATTGTAATAAAAGATAAATAAATTTCAATAAATTTGTAAATACAATAAATTAGTTAAATGGTAAATGAATGATACGATAGGACACTTAGGCTTCTCCTTATTGTTTTTATGGTGTTAAATCTTAATTATGAATATTTGGGACCACAAGAGTCGATTAATTGTCACGAACCAAAAATTTCACCATCGAGACTGTGATGGAATCTAACGTTGAACCCGCTAGACAAGCCAACATGTTTAATCATATCTATAAAAAAAACGTTACTATTAAATGACAACAGGTTAAAGTCAACTTCCCATAACTAACATCACAAAATAAGAACAGTATAAGGGTTTACATAGCTAAATCCACAAACTCAACAAAGTATTTTAAACTAGCCAACCCAGATCCTTGGAGTCACAACTCACGGACTGTCAAAGAATAGTACACGAAATAGTCTGAAAGAAATAATACATATGTTTCTGAAGTACAAAAATCAGAAGTGAAATGGAATAAGGAAGGTGACGCCAAGTCCTGCGGACTCCTGCAGGTATACCTCGGTGTCTACGGTGGACTCCCTCGATCAGTGCCCACGAGGTCCGGTACCGTCATTTGTACAACATAAAGAAGTGCAGGTGTAGCATCAGTACAACCGACCTCATTTACTGAGTAAGTGTCGAGCCTAACCTCGGCGAAGTAGTAACGAGGCTAGGACACGACAAGTAATATCACATGTGCAGTTCACATAAAAATATAACAGGAAATAACAACAAGAAGTAAGTAGTTAAGTACAATAACGGGGGAACATGCCGAGGAAAGGAGTAGCAATTACTGAAATGACAGAATGAAACAACAGTTCAAATATCAAAATAACAACGAGATTTAACAACACGAAATAAACAAGTGGAAAGTAAACGGCACGGCAAGTCCCCTCGTGCTAAAGTATCATAAACATGGCACGGAATGTCCCCTCGTGCATAAAGCATCACAATCACGGCACAGAATGTCCCCTCGTGCATAAACATCATCAACACGACACAGAATGTCCACCCGTGCATAAATAAACATAAACATGGCACGAAATGTCCCCTCGTGCATATATATCAACAAACACGGCACGGAATGTCCCCTCGTGCATAAATATCAATCACACGGCACGGAATGTCCCCTTATGCATAAATAACATAAGTATGGTACGAAATGTCCCCTCGTACATAAATAACATAAACATGGTAGGGAATATCCCCTCATACATAAATAACATAAACATGGTACGGAATGTCCCCTCGTACATAAATAAACATAACAATAACAATTGACAGAAAAATCAACAATAAAAAAACTTAAATGCACGGGAATAATCAACAAGAATAATATCGTCCCGGCAAGGGACAAAGCCATAACCAAACCTACACAGATATATAGTTTACCAACATATTCCTCAACCGAACAATTACTCAACAGTACTCACAACTGAGAATTTCCATCAAATGAATAACTACCAAATGATATCAAATCCATAAACACAGAAAAAACTTCAATGAAAATAACATAATTACTCATATTCGACTCACGGGCATGCTTGACCACAACATATAGGTAGTCGTCACCTCACATATACATTGGACATGGAATAAACACGTAGCAAATAAGACTCAACACCTATTCCCTCAAGCTAAGGTTAGGAAAAACACTTACCTTGATGTCACGAACATAATTCAAGCCTCAACTACCGCTTTACCTCTTGATTCCACCACCAACTCGTTCATATCTAGCCACAAGTTACTTAATTATATCAATAAATGCTATATCAATTCTAATGCATGGAAATGCGTTCTGTAAAGTTTTTCCCAAAAGGTCAAAAATCGACCCCGGGCCCGCTCGGTCCAAATTCGAAATTCGGACCAAACCCGATTACCTATTCACCCTCGAGCCCGGATATATAAATGGTTTTAGAATCCGACCTCAATTTGAGGTCTAAATCCCCAAATTTTAATATTCTGAGATTTTACCCAAAATTCCCATTTCCACCATGAAAACCCTAGATTCTAGGATGCAATCTTGTAAAAAGAAGTTAAGGAGCAAAGAAAATGAGTTAGAAATCACTTACTAATGTTTTGGAGAAGAAAGTGTGTATGGAAAATCGCCTATTATGTTTTTAGGTTTTTGAAAAATAAAAAATAACTGAAAATCCCGTTTAAATATACCCCCCTCAGGCCCCCACCGCGGACTGCGCAAAGACGACCGCGCCCGCGAAGGCCCTACCGCGGACCACAAAAGGACGATCGCGGACCGCACTGGCGGGTTCAGAGATTTGTACTTCTCTCAACCTGCAACAGCACTGTTCTAAGCCTGAAACATCCCGGGACCTACCCGAAACTCACCCGAGCCCTCGGAACTTCAAACCAAATGCGCACACAACCTCGAAAACATCCTACAGACTTATTCATGTAATCAAATCACCAAAATAACATCATAAACACCGAATTAAACCTCAAAATCAATGAAATTTTCTCAAAACTTCTTTAAACATAATTGTTTTTGCATTTTAGGTCTGAATCACGTCAAATGGATTCCGTTTCTTACCAAACTTTACAGACAACACATATAAATCATATCAAACTTGTACCAGGATCCGGAACCATAATACAGGCCCGATACCGCAGGTTTCACATAACATTTCACTTTCAAAAACCTTTATATTTTTCAGAAAACAATTTCCTTTAAAATTCATTTCTCGAACCTGGGACCTCGGAATTCGATTCCGGGCGTACGCCCAAGTCCCATATTTTTCTACGAACCCTCCGGGACCGTCAAATCACGGGTCCGGGTCCGTTTACCAAAAATATTGACCAAAGTCAAATTTATTTAAATTTCAACACAAAAATGTCATTTTTATCTGTTTCCCACATAACGGCTTTTCGGCTACGCGCTCGGGCTGCGCATGCAAATCGAGGTAATATATCATGAGGTTTTCACGACCTCCGAATATAGAATTAGCTAGAAATACACGAGATAAACTTTTGGGTCATCACAATCTCCACCTCTAAAACAAACGTTCGTCCTCGAACGGACATAGAAAGGTACCTTAATCGGGAAAAATATGGGGATATCGGCTCCGCATATCGGACTCGGACTCCCAGGTAGATGCCTCAACAGTCTGACCTCTCCACTAAACACGGACCAAGGGATAACTCTTCGATCTCAAGTGACGAACCTGCCTGCTTAACATGGCTACCGGCTCCTCCTCATAAGTCAAATCCTTGTCCAATTGGACACTGCTGAAGTCAAGTACATGAGAGGGATCGACAATATACTTCCGAAGCATAGATACATGAAACACCGGATGCACGGCTGATAAACTCGATGGTAAAGCAAGTCTGTAGGCCACCTCTCCTACCTTCTCAAGAATCTCAAAGGGACCAATGTACCTAGGGCTCAACTTGCCCTTATTTCCGAACCTCATCACGCCCTTCATGGGCGACACCCGAAGCAATACCCGGTCACCAACAATGAATACCAAATCACGAACTCTACGGTCTGCATAACTCTTCTTCCTGGACTGAGCTGTGCGAAGTCTATCCTAAATGATCTTCACCTTATCCAAGGCATCCTGAACTAACTCTGAGCCCAAAAATCTAGCCTCTCCCGACTCGAACCACCCAACTGGAGAACGACACTGCCTACCATATAATGACTCATATGAAGCCATATGAATGCTCGACTGATAGCTGTTGTTGTAGGAAAACTCAACTAAAGGCAAAAACTGGTCCCACGACCCTCCAAAGTCAATGACACATGCTCGCAACATATCCTATTGGGGTTTGATCTTAAGGATGTGGGGAAGTCATATCTGAAAGTTTGAGTTTGATTTGGTGAAGGATTGAGGGATAATCAAATTCTCTGCCATTGAAGCTCAGAGAACTTCGAAGAACAACTGCAACTTCTGGATTCGAATTCGACGTCACGTGTAACCACGCAGAAAGCTCCTTCTCTAGTGATTGTGCTGAATTCGTTACCGGAACTCAAAATAGGCGAAGAGCAGTTGCAGAACATCTCTAAGTTTCAGGGAGTTGTGAGTTCTTCAGCTTCTGGGATTGGGTATTGCATCTCACGAGCGCGAACTTCATCACGTTGTTATGAGAAATTCTCAGGTTCTTTCTGCATTGCTGATGGAGTTTTTTTATAAATTGGTTGATTAGTTGTCTGTTGAAGAATTTGTGATCAAATTTTAATTGGGGACTGTCGTCGAATTCATTTTAGTCGATAGTATTTGTTAGCGACTCGAATTTGAGTTGTTGTTATGAAATTGTGTGCTGAGTTTGTCATTGTTTCTGCTAAGTTTTTGATACTCTCATTATAGGAACTGGTAGTTGACTGAGTCTTGAGTATTGAACTGTGATCTATGTGCTGACCTGTTCAGCAACAAAATCTCAATTGCATATCAGTATTCCAGTCACTTCTCAACTGCTCAGTTTGTGTGCAGTTGAGACTCATATAGCTTGTTTAGCAAAGTTCTTCTACTCCTAGCTGGGGCTTAACTGAAAAGATCATAGTTTATGAAGTTGCTACTGGTTTTTCATTATTTCTGCTGTTGATATCTACATTGTAAACTAGAAACCTTTACCAATAGTGTTGTAAATTCGAAGTTGTTGCTCTTTCTTAACTGAAAAGGTCATAGTTTATAAAGTTGTTGCTCTTTCTTGAATTTTCTTCTTGGATGTTGTAAGTATTATTGATTTCCCTTTCTTGAATTTTCTTGTTGGATGCTGTAAGTATTACTATTAAATTCCCTTTCTTTTGTTGGATAAGGACCTTATTTAAATTGATTTCTTTTCGGCGTTTTGTTGCATGTGGTTGTTGACAAAAAAATTATGTTATAAACGATGTTCCGTCTTATTTTAGATTCTTTTTGTCCATATTAGTTAGGCGTGTTTATAGCGATATACTTTCCATGGAATTCCGCAAATTGTCTTATTGGTGTAATCGATAACCGAATCGATAAGCCCCAAAAATCGATAAATCGAAATCGAAAAAATCAACACCTTATTGAAACGATAACGATAAGAATATGTACAAATCGATAATCGATAAGTAATTATCGATAAGGTTCAAAATCGAATCGATAAATCAAATGCACACCCTACCCTCCACCGACACCACATGACCCAGAAATGCAACCGAACTCAACTAGAACTCACACTTCAAAAATTTGGCATACAACTGACTGTCCTTCAGAGTCTAGAGGAAGACTCGAAGGTGCTGCTCATGCTCCTCCCGGTTGCGGGAGTAAATCAAAATATCATCAATGAAGACTATAACAAACAAATCCAAATAGGGTCTGAACACTCGATTTGTCAAATCCATAAAAGCAGCTGGGGAATTTGTCAACCCAAATGACATCACCAAGAACTCATAATGCCCATACCTAGTGCGAAAGGCTGTCTTAGGGACATCAGGCGCCCTAATCCTCAACTGATGGTAGCCAAATCTCAAGTCAATCTTGGAAAACACTGTGGCACCCTGAAACTGGTCGAATAAATCATCAATCCTCGAAAAAGGATACTTATTCTTAATAGTAACCTTGTTCAATTGCCGGTAGTCAATACACATTCTCATTGTGCCATCTTTCTTCTTAACAAACAACATTGTCGCACCCCAAGGAGAAACACTAGGCCTAATAAAGCCTTTAGCTAGCAAATCTTGTAACTGGTCCTTCAACTCCTTTAACTCTGGCGGGGCCATACGATATGGCGGGGTAGAAATGGGCTGAGTGCCCGGAGCCAAATCAATGCAAAAGTCAATATCCCTGTCGGGTGGCATACCCGGCAGGTCAGCAGGGAATACCTATGGAAACTCATGAACAATGGGCACAGACTCCATAGGAGGAACCTCGGCACTAGAATCACGAACATCGTCGAGCCTTAATATATGAAATAACTCTACTGGAAGAATGATTAGGAGTCTCTCTCCACTCCACTAGAGGTGCTCCCGGTAAGGCCAAGGTCACAGTCTTGGCATGACAATCCAGAATAGCATGATAGGGAGATAACCAATCCATCCCCAAAATGACATCGAAATCAACCATATCAAGAAGTAAAAGATCTACATGAGTCTCTAGACCACCAATAACCACCAAGCAGGAACGGTAGACTCGATCTACCACAATAGAATCACCCACTGGTGTAGATACATATACAGGAGTACTCAGGGAATCACAAGGCATAATCAGACAAGGAGCAAAATACGAGGACACGTAGGAAAATGTAGACCACGGATCAAACAAAACCGAAGCATCCCTGCTGCAAACTACAACCATACCTGTAATGACTGCATCAAAGGCCTCAGCCTCATGCCTGGCAGGAATAGCATAGCATCGGGGCGGAGCCCCTCCAACCTGAACATATCTGGGTCGACCTACTGCGGGCTGACCTCGACCTCTCATAGCCTATCCTCCACCTCTATCTGTCTGGACTCCACCTCTGGCACCTCGACCTCCACCCCTAGCTGGCTGAGGGGGTGGGGGTGCACCTGGTGCGGGAATCATAGCACAAGAACCCTGATACTGAGAACCACCAGAACCTCGGGGGAAAAACCTGGAAATGTGCCCCATACCACCATAAGTGAAGCACGATCTCGGCTGCTGAGACTGTTGACCCTGGAACTGTCCATGTCGACCAGAATAACCACCCTAGAAGCTCTGGAGCGGCGGTGCACTGATAGGAGATGATGGTGCACTGCGGGATACCTGAAGTGCCGACTGGAATGGTCTAGGAGGATGTCCTCTTCCAAAGTAATCTCTGCCTCCAAATGAGGCACCACTGAATCGACCGAAATGGCGAGGTCTCTTGTCAGACCCCTGACCACTGCCCTGTGATAAGACCATCTTAATCCGCCTGGCCACATTGGCGCCTCCTAAAATGAAATATCAGTACCTGTCTCCCTGTCCATCTGAAGTCTAATAGGTTGAGCTAGCTCCTCAATAACCCTCCTCACTATCTCTCGATCAGTGGGGAGTATCATGATAGCATGTCGGGCCAAAGTGATGAACCTGGTCTCATACTGCATAACTGTCACAGAGCCCTGCTGGAGACGCTCAAACTGCCTCCGAAGATACTCTCTCTGGGTAACTGGTAGAAACTTCTTCAAGAACAACTCGGAGAACCGAGCCTAAGACAACGACGAAGATCCAACTGGCTTGGTCAAGCAAAAATCCCTCCACCAAGTCTTGGCGGTACCAGAAAGACGGAATGTAGCAAAATTGACCCCATTGGTCTCCACAGTCCCCATGTTCCGAAGAACCTCGTAGCAACTGTCTAAGAAGTCATGGGGTTCCTCTGATGGTGCACCAGTGAAAGTAGTAGGGAACAACTTGGCGAACCGATCCAATCTCCATAAAGCATCAGCAGACATAGTTGCTCCCTCAACTGCCTGTGCCACAATACTCGGTTGAGCTACTCCAGTTGTCTGAGGTGCTGGAGTTTGGAACTGAGTGGCTAACTGCTTTGGTGTGCGAGTAGCAGGAGTCTGGGCCCCTTCCCCAGCCTGAGAGACGGCTGGTGCTGTAGGAAGTAGACCGGCATGAGCCACGCTCTCCATAAGGCCCACTAAGCGGACCAAAGCGTCCTGAAGTACCGGGGTGGCAATGAACCCCTCTAGGACCTGAGCTGATCCGACCGGAACCGTCTGAGCAGGAACCTCACTGGCAAAATCTACCTATGGGTCCTCTACTGGGGCTGCTGCTCTGGGCTGAGCCCTGCCCCTGCCTTGGCCTCTAGCACGACCTCGTCCTCGTCCTCGGCCCCTCGTAGGAGATGCGATTGGAGTATCGGGCTGCTGATCGGTAGATGAAGAAGCACGCGTTCTCGCCATCTGCGAGGGAATGGAATAGAAACTCAATTAGCATTTAGAAGTCAAATCGCAAGACAGAGAAGAATAGATGTGAAGTTATTCCTAACTTTGCAGCCTCTAGGGGATAAGTAGAGACGTCTCCGTACCGATCCCTCAGACTCTACCAAGTTTGTCCGTGAATTGTGAGACCTAAGCAACCTAGAGCTCTGATACCAACTTTTCACGACCCGAAATTCCCACCATCGGGACCGTGATGGCGTCTAACGGTTAACCCGCTAGACAAGACAACGTGTTTAATCATATCTATAAAAAAAACTTTACTATTAAATGAAAACATGTTAAAGTCAACTTCCCATAACTAACAACACAAAATAAGAACAATATAAGGGTTTACATAGCTAAATCCACAAACTCAACAAAGTATTTTAAACTAGACAACCCGGATCATTGGAGTCACAACTCACGGACTGTCTAAGAATAATACACGAAATAGTCTGAAAGAAATAATACATATGTTTCTGAAGTACAAAAATCAGAAGTGAAATGGAATAAGGAAGGGGACGCCAAGTCCTGCGGACGCCTGCAGGTCTACCTTGGTGTCTCCGGTGGACTGAAGGATACTCCCTCAATCAGTGCCCACAAGGTCCGGTACCGTGATCTGCATAACATAAAGAAGTGCAGGTGTAACATCAGTACAACTGACCCCATGTACTGAGTAAGTGCCGAGCCTAACCTCGGCGAAGTAGTGACGAGGCTAGGACACGACAAGTAATATCACATGTGCAGTTCACATAAAAATATAACAGGAAATAACAACAGGAAGTAAGCAGTTTAGTACAATAATGGGGGGAAACATGCTGAGGAAAGGGGTAACAATTACTGAAATGACAGAACGAAGCAACATTTTAAATATCAAAATAACAACGAGAATTAACAACACAAAATAAACAAGTGGAAAGTAAACGGCACGGCATGTCCCCTTGTGCTAAAGTATCATAAACTCGGCACGGAATATCCCCTCGTGCATAAAACATCACAATCACGGCACATAATGTCCCCTCGTGCATAAACATCATCAACACGACACAGAATGTCCTCTCGTGCATAAATAAACATAAAAACATGGCACAAAATGTCCCCTCGTGGATAAATATCAACAACACGGCACAAAATGTCCCCTCGTGCATAAATCAATCACAAGACACAAAATGTCCCCTCGTGCATAAATATCAATCACACGGCACGCAATGTCCCCTCGTGCAGAAATAACATAAGTATGGTACGAAATGTCCCCTCGTACATAAATAACATAAACATGGTACATAATGTCCCCTTGTACATAAATAACATAAGCATGGTACAGAATGTCCCCTCGTACATAAATAAACGTAAAACAACAATTGATAGGAAAATCAACAATAAGAAAACTTAAATGCACGGGAATAATCAATAAGAGTAATACCGTCCCGGCAAGGGACACAACCATAACCAAAACTACACAGATATATAACTTACCAACATATTCCTCAATCGAACAATTACTCAATAGTACTCACAAATGAGAATTTCCATCAAATGAATAACTACCAAATGATATCAAATCCATAAACATAGTAAACTTCAATGAAAATCACATAATTACTCATATTCGACTCACGGGCATGCTTGACTACAACATATAGGTACTCGTCACCTCACCTATACATTGGACATGGAATAAACACGTAGCTAATAAGACTCAACAGCTATTCCCTCAAGCTAAGGTTAGGCCAAACACTTACCTCGATGCCACGAACACAATTCAAGCCTCAACTACCACTTTACCTCTTGATTCCACCACCAACTCGTTCGTATCTAGCCACAAGTT
The DNA here is from genome assembly GCA_005239495.1 of Nicotiana undulata. Classification (NCBI taxonomy): domain Eukaryota; kingdom Viridiplantae; phylum Streptophyta; class Magnoliopsida; order Solanales; family Solanaceae; genus Nicotiana; species Nicotiana undulata. The sequence goes on along the minus strand of ML280070.1, from coordinate 54,432 downwards.
ACTTAATTATATCAATAAATGCTAAATGAATCAATTCTAATGCATGAAAATGAGTTTTATAAAGTTTTCCCCAAAAAGTCAAAAATCGACCCCGGGCCTGCTCGGTCCAAACTCGAAATTCGGACCAAAACCCGATTACCCATTCACCCCCGAGCCCGGATATATAAATAGTTTTGGAATCCGACCTCAATTTGAGGTCTAAATCCCCAAAATTTTCAATATTCTGAGGTTTTACCCAAAATTCCCAATTTCCACCATGAAAACCCTAGATTCTAGGATGAAATATTTTAAAAAGAAGTTAAGGAGCAAAGAAAATGAGTTAGAAATCACTTACTAATGTTTTGGAGAAGAAAGTGTGTTTGGAAAATCGCCTCTTATGTTTTTAGGGTTTTGAAAATAAAAAATAACTGAAAATCACGTTTAAATATACCCTCTCAGGCTCCCACCGCGGACCACACGAAAGCGACCACGGTCGCGAAGGCCCCCACCGCGGACCGCGCAAAGACGACCGCGACCGCGAAGGCCCTACCGTAGAACGCACAAGGATGATCGCGGACCGCACTGGCGGGTTCAGAGATCTGTACTTCTCTGAACCTGCAACAACCCTGTTCTAAGCCTAAAAACATACCGGGACCTACCCGAAACTCACCCGAGCCCTCGGAACTTCAAACTAAATGCTCACACAATCTCAAAAATATGCTACGGACTTATTTGTGTAATCAAATCACCAAAATAACATCATAAACATCGAATTAAACCTCAAAATCAATGACATTTTCACAAAACTTCTTTAAACATAATTTTTTTTGCATTTTAGGTCTGAATCACGTCAAATGGATTCCGTTTCTTACCAAACTTTACTGACAACACATATAAATAATATCGAACCTGTACCGGGCTCCGAAACCATAATACGGGCCTGATACCGCAGGTTTCACATAACATTTCACCTTCAAAAACCTTTATATTTTTCAGAAAACAATTTCCTTTAAAAAATTATTTCTCGGACTTGGGACATCGGAATTTGATTCCGGGTGTACGCCAAAGTCCCTTATTTTCCTACGGACCCTCCGGAACCGTCAAATCACGGATCCGGGTCCATTTACCAAAAATGTTGATCAAAGTCAACTTTATTTAAATTTCAACACAAAAATATAATTTTTATCAGTTTTCCACATAAACGGCTTCCCGGCTACGCGTCCGAGCTGCGCACGCAAATCAATATGAGATATCAGGAGGTTTTCACAACATCCGAACATAAAATTAGCTAGAAATACACGGGATGACTTTTGGGGTCATCACATTAATTAAGCCCTAAAACTATAATTACTTATACGTTTTATCTGATCCTTCCTGGAAGTCCAAAGTTGTGCTCCTTTAATATATTCAATGTCTTATTTTCTTTCATCTTCCAACACTAATTATGATATCTCTTGAAATGCTACATGTATAATTTAATGCTAAAAAATGTTCTTATCTTGAAAAGTTATTATCCGACCTTTGCATTATCTCTTTCGAAACATGGAGAATTTAAAGGGTTGCAATTTATTCAGTCTTTAAAATAAAAGAGACGCCTTAGCAGAATTCTCCTTTCATGCGGTGATGAAGCAGCGCGAAGATACTCTTGATTGCCTACAATACTCTGACTTCTTGACAAGGTAATCCCGATATACAAAGTAATATCAATTTTTAATGTAATGCCTTTTTATTTGTTTTTAGTGTCGATTATCATCATTTTGGGACAAGAAAGACTTGGTGTATATGGTATTCCAGGTTATGCAGCCACTGACTTTGGAAAAATTATCCTTTATTAGGTCTACAACAATGATATCTTATCAGTTTATGGAGAAGAGTGGGCTTTTGATGTGCTTTAGGAGAAAATATTACTATTTCCTAATATTTTATTTATTAGAACTTGATGTTCTGTAAAGATGTTCATTTAGGAGAATTTACCATAAATTTTTCGAAAACAATATCATGAAAGTTTTTGGTCAATTTTAATTATGCTCTTGATACGTTGTTAATCAGAGGATATCTATTGTACTATTAAAATTATGGGTTCCAATCTAATATTTGCTAGGATTTTAGTGTGTTTTAAATATTAATTTATACTCCGTATTAAAAGTTATGAGTTCAGTTAAACCCGTCGCTGAAAGACTTCATTTGTGTCGTATTTATATCTAATACATATTTTAATAATATTTTAAAATTTTTATACTAATTTATATGGGATATACGTGCATTGCACGTGATTAGAAACTAGAAATCATAAAAACATCATGTCGTATTGTCATGTTTCAGACCACATTTCTAAGTGAATTTTGGTATATGTCGGAAGTTCTTTAATAAAGAAAGATTTATGCTTATTGAAATACCATCATATAAAATATAAAATATATGTAATGCAAAAGGAAAGTTAAACATATGAATAGCTTTTTAGGCTCATTGAACAAGCTGGAGAAGACCTTTTCAGATAAGGATCCTTTGATAGGACTGCTGTGCACTGATCGGATTGGATCGGATTTAGCACATTTCGGATTCGGATTTCGGATTCTAGAAAATGCAATCCGAATTCGATCCGAATTATATCGTATCGGATTCGGATTTTAAAGTTTGGATCAGATCGGATTTCGGATCGTAAATGCTTCAATGTTGCAAACTAATATGTATATTTTCTTTGTAAAAGAAGCAATGCATTAAGAAAAATTCATGTTTATACAATTATGAGAGTACTATGGTGCCAATATAGCTAACTCTAGCAATTGTAAAGGTAATAACTTGGAGGAAGATGTAAAGAAAGTACTGACTATCCGAAATTAAAGTGTAGTATTTATACATTGCCTAATAATTTCGGATTTCGGATCGGATCGGATTAAAATATACCAATCCAAATCCGATCCGAAATCCGAAATTTTTATAAACACAATCCGAAATTCGATCCAATCCGAAATCCGAAATCTGAAATTGAATGAATCGGTTCGGATTTCGGATATCCGATCCAAATGAACAGCCGTAATAGAACCATCTACTTCATTCATTTATTTCGATTAGTAGGTCCTTTGGTTCCATAAACAATAAAATTATATTTGCTCACAAAAATCGACAAAATGAAAATTAATTATTTTGTAAATAGTAATTTGTACTTTGTGTTCTCAGGAAAGGCGAGCCTTGGCGTATGTGATAATGTTATTATCATGTGTTAAAGCGATGAAAACAGTTTATTGCAGAAATATAGGGTAATGCTGCGTACAATAGATCGTTGTGATTTGACCATTCCCCGAACTCCGCACATAACGAGAGCTTAAAGCACCAGTTATTTTTTTTTTAATTTCTTTTTATTTTTACTTTGTGGTCATAGGATTTTAGAGTTTTATTATGACACATTGCCCTTCTCTAACATTTTGATGATACTTCTCAAACTCGAAATTATAGAGTTATAATAATTCATATTGAGATCATCGAATTTAGTACTCACATTTGTTCTCCAGACATATGCAAAGATAGTTGCTTTCCTTAATATTATCGAAACATTATAAAACAAATTTACGTACAAATAACATGAATTAAATACTTTTTATATGAAAAAAGAAGTAAAGAAAAAGGACAAATAAATTAAAAATTAAAATAGAACATCACCAAAACAAGAAAAAGTAAAATTGTCTATCCATTTCTAGAAATAATGTTTTCCTCATACATCGTCCTTCCTTTTTGGATCGGAACTCTTCACAATTACCACCAAATATCAACCCTTTAACAGACCCCCCCCCCCCCCCCCCCCCTCCCCGAAAAAAAAAAAAATCTTCTTCTCCATTGTATCTGTCAATGAAACCTAGTATTGAAAATGGCTTTAGATCTGAACTTAATAGCACTATGAAAATTTCGTAGATATTTTGTTCGATTTGATCCATGAAGTTTCCGATTGGCATTTACATATATGATTTTGATTACAATCTTCAATCTCTAATTATTCCCTTGCATTTCCAGCTACTGCAATGTCTAGGAACAATCTTAAGATCCATTTGTCAATTGGTAAGATCCAACCCGGATCCGAAGATAGAAACGGGTCACCTGTTTATACAGCTAATGGTGCATGCGAGCATTTGTCGGAGCTCCGATCTAGAGTCGGGTCAAACCCGTTTATCAACTTCCGGGGCTGCGTGAAGGTCCGGCCATTGGGGCGTGCGTCCATCCGCCGCGAGCCGCCGAATGAGCTGGTGAGATGTGGTGCGTGCGGACATGCGCAGCCGCGGTTGTACGCCTGCGTCACGTGCGCTGAGGTTTTCTGCCGCGTACACGCGCCGTCACATCCGGCGGGGAACGCTTCGGACCACTCGCTGCACTGTATCGCGGTGGACATCGACCGGGCCGAGCTGTTCTGCTGTGGGTGTAGGGACCAGGTGTACGATCGCGACTTCGACGCCGCTGTGGCACTAGCGCAGACGGAGGCCACCGTGATCGGATCAGTACAAGACCCTCCGCCGCAGCCGGAGAGCAAAAGGCGGCGCGTGGACTACAAGCCGTGGACGCCTGATGTGAAAGAGCAAGTCTTGATCGTTGGGAATTCGAGTCCGTTGCCGAGTCAGCTCGGCAATGACTCAACAACCCCAGAAGTACAATGGGGTTTGAGGGGCCTTAACAATCTTGGAAACACATGTTTTATGAATTCAGTGCTTCAAGCATTGCTTCATACACCACCATTGAGGAATTACTTTCTAAGTGACAAGCATAACAGATATTTTTGCCAGCGAAAGAATAGCAGTGTTATAACAAGGAGTAGTAGTGATAATGGGAATAAAAATTCAACGATGCTATGTTTGGCTTGTGATTTGGATGCAATGTTTTCTGCTGTTTTCTCCGGCGATCGGACCCCTATTAGTCCTGCTAAGTTCCTCTACAGGTCTGCATTTGATCATGTTTTCTTGGTTTGTTGAGATCATGATTGGTTTTGTTATAACGCGCACCTGTATTTTTTTTTTGTGTGTGTGTGAAGTTCATATAGTTGATCCCCATTTGTTTGGGATTGAGGCATAGTTGTATATAGGATAACAATACATTGGTAAAAGATTCCTTAATTTAGCTTGGATTGTGCCCTTCTTTGAAAATGATGTATGGACAAGATTAAATTTTTATTATTGGGATTGGGGAGAGGTGATTAGGCAAGATATGGCGTTACTTCAGCTCACTGAGGACATGATCCAGGATAGAAAGGTGTGGAGGTCGAAGATTAGGGTAGTTGGCTAGTAGGTAGTCGAGAGTTCCTCGTTCTTTTTTAGTAGTATTAGTAGCTCCCTTGTTTTTTTGTTCGCTCTGTTACCGATTTTTTTGTTGTTGTTGTTGTTATTATAGTTGTCTTTCTCCCTTTTCCTTATTGTCCTTCGTCCCTCTATGTTTTCTTTCTTCTTCCTCTTTCTCCTTCGTCTTCTTCCTTTCTCTCTTTTCACCTTTTTCTTGAGCTGAGGGTCTATTGGAAACAGCCTCTCTACCTCGCCAGGTAGGAGTAAGGTCTGCGTACCCCAGACCCCACTTGTGAGATTATACTGGGTATGTTGTTGTTGGATTGTATGTGCCACCCTTTTCCCTTCATAGAGGTGAAATTAGCTAGTGGTGTGTAACTTGGTTGTGATATACTCCCTCTGTTGCAATAAATTAGATGAGGTACTTTCTTTTTTAGTTTAGTCTGTTCCAAAATAAATAACTCTAAATTTGAAAATAATTCAACTTTAATACCCATTTTACCCTTAATGAAAAGCTTTTATAACCACACAAATGTCGTGGCCCCACAAAGCTTTTACCCCTTAAGCTTTTAAGACCACAAGTTTCAAAAGTTTCTTTTTTTTCCTTGAAACTCCGTGCCAAGTCAAACTATTTCATCTAAATTGAAACGGAGAGAGTAATACATTTGTAATTTGTTTTATTAGATGTGGATTTTTTTTTTTTGAGTATCTCGTTGCAGTCTGTGCTGTATCTCATTCAGATGAATGCAAACCTTTCTTTGGAACAGCTGGTGGAAGCATGCATCAAATCTTGCAAGTTATGAACAGCAGGATGCTCATGAGTTTTTCATTTCCGTGCTTGATGGGATTCATGAAAGGATGCAGAACGATAAGGGAAAGGCGTTGAGTCCAGGTAAAATTGTTTGTTGCATTAGAGTATCTATTAGTTGCCCATCTTTTCTCCGCCCATCACCTTGCCTATATTAGTTTCTTGCTCTTCCTTTTTCCCTTTTCTTCCGAATTAGACCAATCATTGAGATTAATTTTGTCGTTGTTGTTGTTGTACTGGGAAAATTATTGACAACATTTTTTATATATATTTTAATAAACTAACATAAATCTAACATAGCCAAGGGAGGCTAGTATTGTAAAAACCTCAAATAAGTGGATTACTGAAACTTGTACAGGTACTTGCAAAGGTCAAGTTCTTCAGTAGTTGAATTTTTTGAATTTTTTTTGTTGGTGGGGAGGGGGTGGAAGAAGCAATTTCTGTCAGAAGCAGAATAGTGTGTTCAAGCATCTTTGTGATGTCTAGTAACGTCTGACTAAAAGGCACTCAGGGCCTACTTGATGGGCTTATCTTTGTTCTAGCATCTCATCTCTTATGGCAATCCCAACTTCCATTGTCACTGAGAAAAAATAGTAATATTTGAATGCAGGTTATGGTTTAGGTCTTTTCTTTGCCATAGGCGATTTACCAGTTGATATTCGCTGTCAGGCTTAGAGATGTTTCTCAAAAGGAAAAAGATTTCCTCCTACTCTCCCCAGTAAGTCTCAGTTTGGTTAGTCTTATTGATTTCAGCGTAGGAGTTTTCTTCTGGTACAATAGTTCTCATATTAACTCGCACTTTTACCATGTTTTAGGGTATTACTCTCGAGTGAGCTGATCGCAACCTTCAAGAAAGCTTGAAATCTTTACTAGGTGGACAGCCATTTGCTTACTCCTTTCTATAAGCCCCTATGTGCCTTATTATTCTTGTGAGTCTAGCTCCTCGGCTATGTTGCTCGGAACTTCGAAAATGTGGCCGGATTCGTGTCGGATCTTCCAAAAGCAGTGGATTTTTGTAGGATCCGACACGGGTACGGCTACATTTTGGAGAGTCCGCGCAACATAGCTCCTCGGTACCTCGCATTTCTTTAGCAGAGCAATCATTAGAGGGGTAACTCTTTAGCAACAATTCATTTCTACCATTGTAAATATGCTGATTTGGTTCTCACTTACGTGACACGTACTTTAATTGTGAGAGTTCACACCTATTCTCATTCCTCTTAATTAGAGGATTGGTACAGGGCTAACTTCCCTGAGTTTGCAAAATTTAGTTAACAGCTGGGTATTGCATTAAATAATGAATACACATTATCTATGATTCTGAATGGTTGTGTAAATGGAATAAATAGAGCTTTTGAGGCAATAAATGTGTCTTGCGGATACATTTCTTACTCAATTTTTTACTTTTCTGTCAATAGTACTCCATTGCTTTTAGCTACTCATTCTGTTGGTTGCCATTCCTGATAGGACGATTGTTGTTTTGTCTCGTAATGCAATAGCTCATAGAACTTTATGGCATAACTGGACATTTGCTTGTTATGAAGTGTGTCGAGGAGCACGATAAGATGTGCATATTAAGTATGTTACTCTGTGTAACTTGTTAGGAGTACACATTGCGTTTTTTCAGCTGTGATCTCATTTTGTCAAATCTTTTTCTTTGGCACAGGTAGCGGAGACTGTTGCATTGCTCATAGAGTATTTTCCGGAATCTTGCGGTCTGATGTCATGTGTACAGCTTGTGGCTTCACATCTACTACATATGATCCATGTATAGACATCTCCTTGGACTTGGAACTGAGCCAGGGGAGTTCCTCAAAGATGACATCAAAGAAGTCTCATAATACTCACAAAAAGGAAGCAGAGTCTGGAAAGTTTAGCCAAAACGGTCGAATTTCTTCGTTGATGGGATGTTTAGATCATTTCACAAGACCTGAGAAATTGGGTTCTGATCAGAAGTTCTTCTGCCAACATTGTCAGGTGAGACAGGAATCTCTTAAACAGATGTCCATAAGAAAATTGCCTTTGGTTTCTTGCTTCCATATCAAAAGGTTTGAGCATTCTGTGATTAAGAAAATGTCAAGGAAGGTTGATCACTACCTACAGTTTCCTTTTTCCTTGGACATGTCACCTTACCTTTCTTCATCTATCTTGAGGAGTCGATTTGGAAATAGAATCTTCTCCTTTGATGGGGACGAGCAAGATGCGTCCTGTGAATCGTCCTCAGAGTTTGAGCTGTTTGCTGTCATCACCCATACTGGTAAACTTGATGCTGGTCATTACATTACATATCTTAGGTTAAGTAATCAATGGTACAAATGTGATGATGCTTGGATCACTCAAGTGAGTGAAAACATTGTGAGAGCTGCGCAAGGATACATGATGTTCTATGTGCAGAAAATGTTGTATTACAAGGCTAGTGAAAAGCAGGTTAGCTAGAAGGAAACAAACAATAACTACTTGCGAAGCACTGATGCAGCACTCCAGGTTCAAATAACCCATGAGCTCTAGGTACATAGCTATATGTGCGAAAAGAGGGTCATATGTGAAGCCTTAATATGTAAGAAGCATCTCCTCTCAAGATAACTGGGTCGATATTTTTGTTTTTTGTTCCAGAGTGCTGCTGCTTTTGAGTGTTCAATTCTCAGTTGGAGTGTAATGTTTAGCCTGAATTTTAAAGGCCCACACTCCTGCATTCAGGAAATTTTGGTAACATAATATATTATCCCTTTGCAAAAAAGAGATAATTAGTGAAACCTTTCTATTTTTTGTGGCTAACCATAGCAAAATAATAATAGTAACTTCGAGGCGAAGAAACCTGTTTAAGTTTTTCATATCTTTTTTTTGGATTTTCAAGTTTTCAATATGTTTGGACCTAGTTCTAGTTCTTGTTCTTCTCCAGGCACTTGAGCAACGCTATCTCTATGCTATATTTTGGCTGGTGAATAGTGATCTTCATTGGGCTGTTGGTGAGTAGTTTCAGAAAAGAACTTTGCCTATCTACAATAAAGCAAATTATGTTGATGACCGGCGTATAAACACTTTTTGGCTTATATATACATTTGGTAATCACTAAATGTGCTTATAACTAAGTGTTTATAAGCTCAAAACTGTTAAGGCATAAATTGGTCACCCTTAGTTTATCGCTTTCAGCGCATAAGCATTTGTACTTTGATCAAGTTTCTTATTGTCTTATCTTTAATTGTTTTTGGTATTCACGAAATCAAAAGTTCTAAAGTTTTTTTCTTCTTATTTTCGTAATTCGTTATGTTCAATAAGATTCTTTTAATTTGTATATTTCTTTTAGGTAGTTTTAACGGTAAAGAAGATATATATTTCAATATATCTTCTTTAACTACTCTTTTTGTCTAAAAAAGTATCTTTTTTTTCGTTCTTTCTTAATTTCCATTACAATGGGGGATTAGGGAGCGGGAGTGGGAGTGGAAGAGGAAGGGAGAAGAAGGGAATGGCAACAAGAATTGAACTCGCATTAATTGTATAAGAGACTTTTTTTTTTTTGGTTTTTTCACTTGGTATCCGCATTAGAGTTCGACTATACTCGAATTCGGGTCATGTAGGGCCCATTAGGGAGAGACTCGCTAATACAACTAGGCTATAAGGCTCTTCAATTTGGTTATCACTTTTATCGTTTTTCCTTTTTTATGTTGTTGCGATCAACATTTTTAGACTATGACTCAACTATCTGAGTGCTAGTACATTGAACATCTTGAAATAACTCGACTTCAGCTTCATTGACCGAAAGAAATGATGCCTACCTCGGTGCTAGGCTGCTAGCTTAGCCATGGGAGGTGGGCGGTCATCAACTCACTTTTAAATTGGAATCATGTAAAGTGTATAGGCATCCAGAAAAGAATATGGTTGCAATATATATCTTTTAATATTTTATTTCAGATTGTATTAATTTTTGTACTTTTAAACGGCAAATTTATCCTTGTGAGTGTTTATCTCAACAACTGGTTAATTTGTATCATAAAAAGACACCAAATATGCTTTGATAACTATATATGACATATTATATAATTTGATGATCCATAAATCATACAATAAATACAGAAAAAAATGATCGATCCAAATAAAAGGAAGTCTTTGAACAAGATGAAAGTAAAAAAGTGAAATAATAATTGCTAGTTGATTCTTTAATATATATATATATATATATATATATATATATATATAT
>ML280070.1:3995-44045 GCA_005239495.1 Nicotiana undulata | reverse complement strand
GTATATATATATATATAAAATCTTCTTTAACACTATATATGAACTTTTAAAACATGTATTTCCTTAGGAAATGAGGAGACTACTTGTTTTTGCTTTCTTGAATTTTTGTCCACATTGCTTTGATTTAGTTAAGTACTTGGTATAATATAATACAAGTATTTAATTTTCGAAACCATATGTATTCCTTTGATGTTTGTTTCAAGGATGTAATTTCCAAAATTTTAAAAAATATTAATGATAAATTACAACACCAAACCATAAACCTTATGTTTATACCCATCAGCTGAGTCGAATTGGTTTGAAAATCACATGAACTCAACTCAATAAAATTGGTTCTTCTTTAAGGAGTCAATTTGCATGAATCATAGCTGCGAGTTTAAATAATAAAACGTCAGACAAAATAAAGAAAAAATCAACCATAAGAGTGTCTCGTAATATTATTTTATTTTTATATTATCGGTAAAATTGAATTTATTTTAATAAGTTACTATTCTAATTTCTTACGTTATTATTCTATGTTTTTGGTTACCATTACAACTTCTTTGGATAATTATTACCTGTTGTATTGCATCATATTGCTACTTTAAATACAAGATTTGTTTTGATTGTTATTTTAATTTTATTGTACCATATCGTTAAATTCGTCGTTATGTAACGACAAAAAGTACTACTTTATGAACGACCGATTTGGTGTAGTCGCGTTGCTATTTTTCCCCCCCACTCATCTTGCCCTTTTTTATTATTGAATAATTTTATTTTATCCTTTACCCTACCTTTTTATATAATAATTTTATTTTGTACCTTACTTTTTCTTTATAATATTGCAAGTTTATTTTTTATATTGTTGGTGCATGACATTATGAAATGACACAAACAATACAATCTATTCAAATATTATGTACAATACAATACAATACTATACGTTATGAAATGATACGTAACAACCATTCAAACAAGTGGTTATAATGCGAAGAATTGCCTATTATTATAAAGGATATTTTATCTCCTATAGCAAAGGTATACGTCCTAGTTATTATAAATCAAGATCATATTAAAATATTACTTTTTATAGTTACCTTTTATATTTTAGAGCAAACTAAGTACTTATGATGTATACTGCCATTAATGCATGAAACACGCTATTTATGTAATTATGTTTCCCACTCTCTTACACAACTAGACATACCTACTTTTAATGTGATTGATGTTACTGTATTCATGAATACATGGCGCGAATACATGTGAATACATGCGCATGCAGCTAGACTACCCTAGTTTTAGGTGCTTTTTACTACTGAATTCATGAATACAACAACGCGAATACATGTAAATACAGTTGGACTGTCCTGATTTTAGGTACTTTTTGATATCGTATTTATGAATACAGCAGTGTGAATACAGCGATACACTACCAAAATAACTGAATAATAGCTATAGAAAGTAATTATTTATATGATAATTATAAGAAGTTAATAACCACTAAATAATAGTAAAACAATTTTTTTTCGTGCAACTTAAAATTCATTTTTTATTTTGTCAACCAAATGTGGAAATTTTTAGGGCGGAGAATCAATACAACATCGTCATTGTGTCTTATCTGAAAAACCAACCAAAACCAAAACCCCCCTCTACCGTGTCTCCCCAAAAATCAATTTCGATCCACGAACCAAATTCTAAAACTCACTCCTAAGTATGGTATAAAAGGTCCCATTTCTATCCTTTTCTTTTTTCAAGAATACACAATTCAATTTTCAATTTCATACCCTTTGATTTCCTTTCATTTGCCAGTTTTTAGCATCTGGGTTTTGATTTTTCTCAAATGGGGTTTGCTTAATTCAGTAAATAAACCAGAAAAGTAGAATCTTGGTCTGGGATTTTGGGTTTTTGTATTTTTTGGTCATTTTTGTAATTCTGAAGCTCTTGTTCAATGGTGATTGGAGTTAAGTGTTAACCAGGTATCTGTTTAACCATGTGTTCTTTACTCCTCTGTTTTATTGGATGTTAATTTTATGTACTTTTACTTGTCTCTTTGCAATAAAATTGTCCAAATGGATTTTGAAGATTTATCATTTATATAGCCAACTATTTTAGGATTGAGATGAGTTGTTGTTATTATTGTATTCATGTATTGTAGCGCCTAAGGGTTTGGCCTAGTGGTCAATGAAGTAGGTGAATAACCATGAGGTTTCAATATCGACAAAAAACACTAAGTGATATCTTCCTTTGTCCAAGTCTTAGTGGACACAATTACCTAGTACTGTGCTAGTCGGAGGTAATCGGTAAAATAATCGAGGTTCACGTAAGCTGTCCCGGGCACCATCATCATCAAACAAAAAATTCAAAAAAATATTGTTGTTGTATATGTTAGAGCTGCCTTGTTCTAGTAAAGCATAGTTGACTTGATGGCGGTGTATTTGTTGTTTGGTTAAGGAAACTGCCTGGATTAAGACTCCGGCTGGTGTCTCAAAAATAAAACTAGGTACTCTTGTAGTTTTTGTGGTTGATGTTTCGTGATTAGTATGTAGGTATGGTTTATGCAGAAAATATCACTCATCAAATAAATGGCAAGTCTGAAATATTATAAAGGTAGCCCGATGCACTAAGCTCCCTCTATGTGCAGGATCCGGAGAAGGGGTGGACCACGTTGAGCCTAGCGTATACCGCCTTACCTTGCATTTATGCAACTGTGAAACATTAGAGTGAAATACGATAGTCTAAAGGAAACTGATCAACAAGATCAAAATGTGGGTTGTTCCGTTTTTTATCCAAAACTTTGGTTGAATTATCATGGAATTATTTTGACATAGTGTTATCATTCAAGCAGTCCGAGAGGCCCCCCTTCTTCACTGTGCCTCGAAAAGTAACTAGGACTAAATTAGTCACGTTTTCACATTCCTATAGAACATTGTCCATTTTTTGGTTATTCTTGAAGTTAAGATTGTTCTCTTTTCCAAACGGGTCCAATCACGAGCTTATATATAAGAATTTCTCTATAAGTCTATTTATTGGTGCATGTTATTACTTTCTTCCTATGATGCAATTCTATGAACGTCTTCAGTTGGTGTTGTCACCTATCTTTTATGCTGCAAAGGGCAAGAAAGATGAATTATATAGTGAGAATCTGTGTCCTGTGCAGAAAACATGATGAGTTTGAAGGACTGGGTCCTATCACAGTTGATATCCAAGTCAGTAGTCTCATCAAGACCACTTTTAGCATCAGATAGCTTTTTATCAGAGGAACATCCTGATCAAGAGTTTGATCGCCCAGGTATTTCTCCATTATGTGCTATAATAATTTTTTCACCTTTATTATTTGCTATTTCATTGGAATATGATTGTAAGTTAGCGTGGCAACAGTGGTTTGATTGTCTTCTAGCTTCAACATTTTAGTAGTTAAAGCATGTCTAATTTTTTTGATGGAGTTCGATTGAGACTTTCCAGCTGATGAAAGTACTCTATGCTCTTAAGCATAGATCTTCTAAAGGTTTACGCAGGAAATGGTGCTCTGCTATAAAGCAAGAGCTAACCAAATAACTTTGTGTCAGTTTTAGGAGCTTTGACAAGTTATGTTGCGCGGACTCTCTAAAATGTAGCCATATCCGTGTCGGATCCTTAAAAAATGCACTACTTTTGGAGGATCCGACACGTATCCGACCACATTTTCGAAGAGTCCGAGCAACATAGTTGACAAGTTTAGAGCCCGGCGAACGTTTTTGTTAAATAATTTATTTTGGTTTCCCAAAAAGTAATAGCACATTGACCTGAAAACATGTAGTGTATTTATAGTGTTCGGTACCCTCCCGCATGATAGTTTGTGTGCTTGCCAGTAGTTTTCATTGGCTAAGAGCCACAATGTTGGTGCAAGGAGCATCTCGTTTGAAGAATCAGGTCGCTTAGAGTTCTAAAAACCTAATAACAACCAGCTAGTATGTGATTTTTGGATTGAAGTCTTTTCTTAATGAAATGGCTAAACCTTCTTTATCCAAAAAAAAAAAAAAGAAAAGAAAAGGGAATTGCTAAATCTTGACCGGCAAAGTGGAGGTAAATATTGCGAATAGAGGAAGTTGCAGAATTTTGTGGCACGAAGTAATTCCCTATTTAGGAAGAAAAAGCGGCTTAAGATTAAGGAAATTACTTGATTACTTTTCCAGCATTTGGGATTCAAGTGGGGTTTATGCTAGGTTCTATTTTTATTTGCTTAATCGGTTTTGTTTTCAGCTCTTAGAAGTTAGATATACAACCATTTAAGAGAAACTCAAAGGAAGTACGGGATTCTTTCTCTTTAAAGTAGGCAAAAGATGTGGCTTAGTAGTCAATGAAGTGGGTTGAGCACCATGAGGTCTCAGGTTCAATTCCCAGAGATAAAATACTAGGTGATTTCTTCCCGTCTGTTCTATCCACCTTGTACCTGTTGCCGGTGGGAGGTGGCAGGTATCCCATGGAATTAATGGCAAGCTGGCTCGGACACTACGGTTATAAAAAAAAGGCAAACGAAATTTTAGTGTAGAAGTGAGAAATCTACTTGAGATCTCCCCAGTTTTTGAATGATGTTCTACATTGTCCAAAATAATGCTTTCTGAAACCGACTCCAATCTTGCCCTCTCATGCAACAAGGAGTATAGGATAACTTTTTCGAGTAACTAACTTTTTAAACTTCATAACTGTTTTCTAGTAAGGTAATGCCATTTTACTTTAGACTTTATAGGTTCTGGTACATTCTTTTTCTTTGTTCAGGTGAAATAGGCTTTTTACATTCTTTTTTTGTTCAGGTAGAGTAGGTTTGTTACATTATAGAAGGTAATAAAGTCAAATGGTCCTATATAGTTCTTCTTCGGCTGAAATAGGAGAGCAATATTAATCTATACTCTATATAACCATCGTTAGTATCATTGAGCACTGCAAATCAGTCATAACCTTTTCCTGGAGATCGACTGGTTTGCTACTAGAAGCGTATAGCCGTATATAGGTCGAAAAGGCAAATTGCAACTACAATTTAGACTAGTGATTAAAATGAGACTCTTCTACTTCATTATTTTACTGCACATTTCTACTATTCTTATGTTGATTAATATAGATAAAAGTGAAGTTTTGGCTTTTGCCGAGCACAAATGCAGTGTCCAAATTAACAATTACTACATGCTTCCCATTTTGGAGTACAAAGGTAAAACCGATTGATATCAGTTTGAGTCCAGATTCCAGATGCCCAGCACCCCGTCCAATCTGTTTTATATGATGGTACTTGAGTCCTGGAGTTTTTAAGATGTAAAATTTGACGTATATATATTATATTAGTGATAGTAAATAATAATAAAATATTTGGTAAAAAGATAGTTTGAGTCTGAGAGAGAAAACATTACGGTCAAGTTAAAATCTTGAATTTCTTTAATGAATTTAAATTTGTTGAAATCTGTGAGAGTTGTGTAGAAAGTGAATTCTGTCAAAACATTTTTTGGAGTCCCAAACTAGGAAGTGTCATATTAATTGGGACCAAGGAAGTGATTCATTTTCTGACAACAAAATCTGTAGTTTTTGAAACTGCGTAATCAAATATTATCAAATGCAAGTATTAGAAGTAGAATAACAAATATGATTTGAACGCGTGGGGGTACGCGATTTTTTCAACTCTCGACGCGAAGTATTGTTTGTATCATTTTACAGAGGAGTGGTCAAAGGCAGAGAGAGTCATCACAATCATTGTTTATCAAAAAACAGTCTCCTGTATCCTTGTTTGTTATTTGGTCTGTTGATCACAATAACTGTGACATTTACAGCTATAGTTCTGTTGTATGTGTTGTGTCTTTATTGTTTATGTAGACCATTAATGTGTCTGGTCTGAAGTGCAACGGTTCATTGCAATGGTACTCCCTGAATTTTGTTCTTAGGGCGTATGTTACTCGTTCAATAGATAAGTCACTTTCTTTTGTTCTGATAAGAAATATATTAAATACCATTACTACGCCAAAGCTTTTCATTATCTCGAATATCTGTAGTTCCCCAAAATCTCAAGTGATTTGAAAACGAAAAGAAACCAGAATTTTTGTTGACGTGTGAAAAGATAATGACAGCAAATAAAACCATGTTTTAATGCTCATCGGCTGATAAGAGCGAGCACATATACATATCCTTCAGATCCTGTTATGTTGGCAACCCTAGTTAGTTTCAACTGAAACAGCGTCTTACTTTGGGATATCCCTTTGGACTTCATCGTTCTAGTTAAATGAATAGTGGATGGTTTCGGAAGAATCTTCTGAATGTTATAGAATAATGCTGGCCCATATGCCTTCACTATTAATCAGTTGACTGTAGATTTCCTCCTCTTTAACTGTTATCTCAAATCATTGATGCCGTTCTTTTCTTCCTTTGGTTCAGCTCACACTGCTGATTTGGTTACAACAGCGGCATTAGCCAATACAACCCAATCTTCCAATGATAATCAGCAGAATACAAATCATTTCCATTCACAGCAACGGATGGTGGAGGATTCTTTTCAGTCAGATTTTAGTGTCAATGAGAAGCCTAGTCCAGTGGTAAAGATTGAAGCCCTTCAGATTAAGTTCTTGCGGCTTCTTAAACGTTTTGGCCTGTCCGAGGACAACCTTTTGGTATCAAAGGTCTTATACCGAATCCAGCTGGCATCACTGATACGGGCAAGAGAATCGGATTTAAAAAGGGCAAATCTTAAAATTGAGAGAGCACGTGTAATAGCAGCAGAACAAGAAGCTGCTGGCCGACCGCAATTGGATTTCTCATTTAAGATCCTTGTACTGGGTAGAACTGGAGTTGGCAAGAGTTCAACCATAAATTCCATATTTGACCAATCAAGAGCAACAACCAACGCGTTCAAGCCTGCTACTGACCGTATTCAAGAGATCACGGGAACAGTAAATGGCATCAGAGTATCGTTTATTGACACTCCTGGTTTATTGCCTCCTTCACCCAGTAATGTCAGGAAAAACAAGAAGATTTTGCGTTCTGTGAAACGATTTTTAAGGAAATCTAAACCTGACATGGTACTGTATTTTGAGCGCCTGGATTTGATCAACACAGGCTACAGTGATTTCCCCTTGTTGAAGCTTATAACGGAAGTCTTTGGTCCTGCAATTTGGTTTAATACCATCATTGTCATGACTCATTCTTCCTTCAATCTTCCCGAAGGGATAAATGGATATCCTGTTAACTATGAATCTTTCGTCACCACCTGCACAGATTTGGTGCAACATTATATTCACCAGGCAGTCTCTGATACAAAGCTTGAAAATCCTGTAGTTTTAGTGGAGAATGATCCCAATTGCAAAACCAATAATGCCAGAGAGAAAATTCTACCTAATGGGCAGGCGTGGAAGTCTCAGTTATTGTTGCTGTGCATATGCACCAAAGTTCTAAGTGACGTTAATACCCTGTTGGACTTTGAAGACAGCCTAAAGGTGGGACCATCGAATGTCGGACGATTGCCTTCTCTTCCACATCTTCTCTCGTCCTTTCTAAAGCATCGTGCTCAGATAAGGCACAGTGGATCTGAGAATGAAATTGACGAGGTTCCTCTTTTTGACTCGGATGATGAAGATGAATATGATCAATTACCTCCTATTCGGATACTGACCAAGTCTCAGTTTGAAAGGTTGAGTGGTTCCCAGAAGAAGGATTATCTTGACGAATTAGACTACCGAGAAACCCTCTATTTGAAAAAACAACTGATAGAAGAAGCTCGTAGGCAAAGAGAAAAGAGAGTTTCTTCGAGTGAGAGTAAAGCCCCGAATGATGAGTCTGATAACCAGGAGGAGGGCTCTCCAGAGCCGGTTCTGTTGCCAGATATGGCTATTCCGCCAAGCTTCGATTCAGATTGCCCTGTTCACAGATACAGGTGTCTCGTTACCAGCGAACAGTGGCTTGCGCGACCAGTGCTTGATACCAATGGATGGGACCATGATGTGAGCTTTGATGGCGTTAACCTGGAGAGCAGTGCAGAAATAAGAAAAAACGTCATTGCCTCAGTCAATGGACAAATGAGCAAGGACAAACGAGACTTAAGTATTCAATCCGAGTTTGCTGCAGCATTCTCCAATCCAGGTGGGCCCACTTATGCGGTAGGTCTTGATATTCAATCTGCCAACAAGGAGCTGATCTGCACTATTCACAGTAGTGCAAAGGTAAGTAACTTAAGAAATAATGTCACTGAATGCGGTATTTCTGTAATACCATTCGGGGATAAGTATTTTCTAGGTACCAAGTGTGAAGATAGTTTTTCAATTGGAAAGAGACTGAAGTTTACTGTGAATGCTGGTCGGATGGGGGGTGCTGGGCAAGCGGCTTATGGCGGAAGCTTTGGAGCTACTTTAAGAGGAAAAGATTATCCAGTGAGAAATGAAAGTCTGAGTCTCTCGATGACAGTTCTCTCTCTTAACAAAGATACAGTGTTGAGCGGAAACTTGAAAACGGACTTCAGAGTGAGCCGAGGTACAAACATGTCAGTAAGCGCAAACCTCAATAACCGGAAGATGGGTCAGGTTTCCATCAAGACAAGCAGCTCTGAACACATGGAAGTAGCTTTTATTGCACTTTTCTCGATCGTCAGGGCCTTATTTCGCAGAAAGAGAACTGACCAACTTGTTGGAGACTCCCTAGAAGCGGGATGAATGTTTTCCTTTCAGTTCAAGGAGGGCTATCTTTTTTTTTGTTTAGGAGCGGCCTGTAGGGATTTGAGGCGAGGAGGCGCTTTCCTACTTCTACCGAGAAGGGTTGAACTGCTGAAGAAAATGACACGCATATTTATAGCATGGCGTTTTCCATCGAGAGTACAGCAATGAGCGAAGGTCACTATGTTTTGATGGTAGATCAATATTGTCAAATCCAGGATAGTAGGTAAAAAGACACCTTTTTTTTTGTCAGGCAAAGTTGTGATGGCTGTAGTTTCGGATCTGAATAATTAAGTGTATAGTAATTTAGAGAGCATACAAAAGTTTTCTGCGTTTCTTGTAATAATTAGCTTGGAAAAGCTAGCAGGATCCTCATTCTGATGTCAGAAGGGTAATTAGTTGACGCATTTTCTAGTTTCAGTATTCTGTTCTTTGAGTAATAACATCCATCTTTCTCAAGTACTCAGAAATGTAAAAACGTGGTGGTGGGAGAGCAATACAACCGTCATGCTGCTAGGCGAAGTAGCCCAAATATTGCACCCTAGATGGCGAAAGTCCAGTAGCCGAAAGCATCACTAGTTTATGCTCTGCTCGAGTAGCATAGGCACGAGGAATCCCATGTGAATCAACAATGACCACGTTGCAAGGCTAAATACTCCTGGGTGACTGATAGCGAAGTAGTACCGTGAGGAAAGGGTGATAAAGAACCTCCATCGGGGAGTGAAATAGAACATGAAACCGTGAACTCCCAAGTGTTCAACAATAATTTAATCTTGTAATCTTTCTTAGGTACTATAAGATATGACGGTACAGTTAATGGAGATCCCTTCAATTAACCAGAAACAGAACATAATTGAACACATAGATATAAAAACCGTTTAATTATAGATAAACACGGTCAACAATTTACCTATAGGTTCCATCAAAATCCTAAATAATAAGTTCAGCTACTCATAATATTACTCAAAAAACACAATAACCATAGTCAAGACAGTTATCCATAGCAATAAAAAGAGAAAAGTAGAGAAAAACTCTCCGATTCGTCTTGTGGAATAAACTTGAGAATTTTCCAAGCTCAACTCTACTTCCACAAAGGTGTTACTTGCCATCTCATGTCGAGTATGCGGCTAAAGTCATGGTTAGAAGCTTTTATATCATGCCCTAAACTAAATGATTAACGTACCCCTAATTAGGGATGTTCAAACCGAATCGGAAAACTGCACCAAACCGAAAAATCAAATTAAGCCGATTAAAAAACCCGACTAGGTTTGGTATTGAGTAAAAAAATCCGAACCAAACCGACATATAAATATATAATTTATATATATATTTTTAAAACTGAAGTAGAAAGCCCCATATCAATCCATCTCCATAGGAGACAATATGAGCAAAAGACAGGAATCCCTAAATCCCGCAGAAAAGAACTCACTCCGGAGGGAGTGAGGGGGGTATTCAAAAAGGGGAGCCGCGGGTTCTTTCTTTCCTTGTAGGAAAGGTCTTGGTTTGGTATGGCATTAGAGAAAACTTGTTATGGTTATGCGACTATATAGAAAAGGCGGGGAATAGGATGCGGTTCGCGAAGCATCTGGCTTACCGGTAATCTCCCATTCCCGCCGTCGAGAGACTTTAATAACTATAGCATGCCAGAAATGGGGAGTTGAGGTGGTTAGACCTATACCCCGAAATGCTCCCAGCTTGCTCCGGTTCCAGAAGGTATAGCTCTCGCCTCAGCTTTCTTCTCTTGATCTACTTCGGTTACAACTCGATAGTGAGTTTTGAGGGTCAAGTAAGGGATTGGGTTGAGAGGAGGGTCACAGTCCTGCATACGGGCTAAGTAGCGCCTTAATGGGAGTATTTGTTTCCTCCGCGATAGTGCAAACCAAGCGACTCTACTCCTTGAAGTGAAGAATCGAAAGTCGTCGTTCGTTAGACAAGGCCCACGTGCTGTGCATCTCTGGTGTTCTGCTCGTGAGGAGAGGAATGCGGGAAAGTGGGGTCCTCTCACCTGTGCTCACTTCCGTCTTAGCTTAACACGTCTTTCTTTATCTTTTTCATATCTGAATGTCTTTGTCGAGTTGGTTGGCATCATTCGTTCCTTTCTGTCTTTTCATTGTCCGCCTCCGCCCGAACAGATACGCACTAACCCACCTGAAATAAGGTAAAAATTTCTTTCCAACTAGTAAATAAAGGGTGCTTGTGTTGTGGTTTTGAGTTCCTTGGCTTGTGTTCTAATAGTAACCACAGGAAGAAAGCGAGGAGCATGCCTTTAAAGCCTGGTGGCTTTCCGGATTCTTTTTATATAGAAAATATTGTTGGGATTTCAAAAACTTCCAGCTGGTCACCATTTTTTTAGGGTTCATACATGCATTGATCCAGTCGAAGAACCTGCTCCAGAGCGACTACTCCGCCTAGCGTATCTTCCTGCCCGCCCTCGGTTCTCTATGCTCGAAAAAAAGACAAATAGAACGAGGTTTTTTTTACGTGATCAGAAATCACCAGTCGGTGATGAACCAGTACGTCTTATGTGCTGCTCTGTAGCTGCCTTCCTCGCTTCGTCTTCGGCTTTCAGAGTTGTGAACTAACCTCTTCCTTTTACAGCCAGACAACTGGCAGATAAGCTGGGGTTCCTGCAATTCTTCCCAGTATGGAATGAGTAAAGAATCAAGCTACAAGTCTCGATCTATAGGAAACACTTTTTCTTCGGCTTTCAGAGTTGTGAAACACTTTTTTTTATGATCGAGGAAAACCTTTTTGTTATATGCCCTATACCCACCCAATTTCTTATGTACACAAGAAGAGCCCCGTGCTGGAAGGTCAGAAGGAGAAGTGTTATAAGCTTTGAATGGAAGCCTTGGTAAACGGCGACTGTAACTCTAACTGTCCTAAGGTAGCGAAATTCCTTGTCGCATAAGTAGCGACCTGCATGAAGTCGAACCTGAGAGGGAAAAGGTAGGGCATCGGGACCCTGCGGGAGCGCCCCTTGTCTCCCGCTCAAACTTTCTTGTAAAGGACTCTTTGCCGGGATGTCAGCAGATTAGGCAGCTCTAAGGTTTTTTGTATTCGGTGGAAGGCAGGAAGAGTTCGAAAGGTAGAACAAGGGAAGGTCAAGGCTTTCCTCTCATTACTCTTTCCACGGCAAAGTCAGCATCTTAGCCCGAAGCAGCAACCATAGGGGCTTTCAGATAGTTTCTTTTGAAAAAAGCAGTCCGAAGTATGACTCCCTCTTATTGACCAGGCCAACGACTTGGAATTCCTATTGTATAGAATAAATGTATTGGCAAATGCCTTTCTTTTCTTGAATTCAAAAATTCTCCAACGGGTGACCAGAGTGATCAACAGTTTGATCAGCTTAAGGGGAAGTTTCGCAGGTTTGTGAAGACAGGATGTGTGAAACATGCCGCTAGCTTTTCATCCTGAGCCTGGATCAAACTCTTCATGTGCTTGATCACTGGAATCGAAGCCAACACAAGGATGGGAGGGAAAATGTTGAAGATGCCTAAATTCACTTTCGCCCATCGAGGACTTTTTCAAAGATCCGGAGCCAAGCTTGCGCACCAAAGCGCTCGAAGATCAAGAATCAATCTTTCATTGTTAAATAGACTGGAAGTCTTTGGCTAGTCCGCTGACCTATATCATCATACTCAATTCGATGGAATTGTTTGATTGGGATCTTCTATACCGACCCAACGACTTTCCGATGTGATTGACAAGCAGCGGGGCTCATTCTTTGACTGCTCTGCTCCCCCCAAACAAAAAGAGAGACTAGGTAGCGCTGCGCCGTCTGTTGTACCGTTTTAGAGAGAATTTGAGTTAAGAGACTAATCCAAAAAAAAGAAAGTGACCAATCTTTCTGTGGAGGCGGCGAAGGGATGGTAAGGCTTTGAAGCCAAGCAAACATCTATTAGAAAGAAGCTGAAGCTATAACAACAGAAGGGAATAAAAGAAATGACCTAGGAGGTATCCTATTTTGAACACAAATGGTATCAAACCTCAATTTCTTCTTTTGAATACTACTTATAGATAGTCTTTAGAAGAAGGGTTGGTTACATACTTGCTATAAGGGGGGTGCCCCACTGAATCTGTCTCCAACTAATTTCATTTTAGTTTCGTTGCGGTCCAGATCTCCTTTTGATTCTGTTTTATCTCAGTCAAACTCTATTTGCTAAATAGAAGCACATTTAACGCTTCAGCGGCGAGCCCCGTGCGTGAGCAGCGACTAAGCAACATCTAATATTTCTTAACACTTTGTATGCTTGAAGTCCCCTCCTCTACGGAAGGGTACATAGACGAGACCTTTGATCCAACTCTTTTTCACATAAAGAAATGAAAATCCAAAAACCGAGGAATCCATCGGTCGGATAACAATTTTTTCTAGTAGCACCCATGACAAAATGTCCGGAATATACATCTTTTTTGGGACGGAGGCACGCGTGCTAAAAAAAACATCAACTTGGAAAAGCTCATTAGGTCAAAACTAGGGGAGTGCTTACTAATAGCGAAAGGTTAACATCTCTCCGCCCTTATTAGTAGTAGCGAACATCAGGTAACTTCGTGCTGTAAAAAGAATGTTCATTTTATTTGATAAGTAATCAAGGAGCTATGTATATAACACTCAGATGAGGCTTAGTGAAAAACTAAAGAGAGCAGATTCAAGTTAAGTTAGCCCAGGGGGCTTCAGTGACTGATAGGTATAGTAATAAAGGCTTCCTAGCGTTGTAGGCACTAGAATGGAGGAGCAAGAGACTTGGAGGCAACAACCTGAATGAAATATTATTTAATCGTGGAAATTTCATGTCTAGGTGAATGTAGAGATCACCGGTGTCCTACTCGAGACGAAGTACTTGTCGTCCCCAAACCAAAAGGGATGAGGGAAAAAGGCGCGAGAAAGCGTCCTTGGAAGGGGGAATATCTGAAAAAGTGTTAGCGGGGAGCCCATCTGATGAGTTGTGTTTTGTTTTGATGACCTAACAAACTTTTATGTGAAGAACCAGGTCGAAGACCTAATGCATATACAACATCACAAGTCATCTATGTCTCTACGAATTCCAGATCATACATTGCTGAATAAGGACGGACCAGCTGAGGGACCTGCTCCCTCATCGGACTCACAGATTCAAGAACAAGTCAACTTGACAGCTGTAAAAAGATGTGACAGAAAAGTGACTGGCTGTCACTGCTCACGCTACAGTGTAGCAACATTGCAGTAGTCACTTCCTTGTGGTTGAGCCTTGTACCCTCAAGACATTGGGCATCCTTCTTGGGATGTGCAATGTATGAGAATATCTTGAAGCAAAAAGAACAACACTTTCTTACTTGAGCATTTACAAAAGAATATTCAAGCATTAAGTGCTCTCAAGCATTAAAGACTCAAGAGCTTCAAGAGCAAGAAGACAACTCCACTAAGGCCTACACAACGTGTTCATCAAGTATTGATATTGTCCTTAGTTGAGTTGTAATCTTGTATTTTGTTTTCATTGTATCCTACTAGCTTTTGTAGAAGCAACTAGTTAGGAACCTTTAATCTCTCATTCTCTAAACTGTTGTGTGGCTAAGGTTAGTCATGTGTCAAAGTCTTTGTAACTAGATAGTTTCAAAGTGGCTTGTAATAAGTATTACAAGTTAGTGAGTAGAAGTCTTTGTAAGGTTGCCTTTCAAAGTGGCTTGTAATAGTTAGATTACAAGTTAGTGAAGTTGAATCCTACAAGTGTAGGTCGTGATTTTTGTCCCCTTAAGTGGGATTTTTCCACGTAAAAATCCCTTGTCTCTTTACTTATCTTTCTAACTCTTAACTCTCTGGTAACCAGTAGAGGACCTGATACCTCTACTGTTTAGTGGACTCTTAAGAACTATCATTTGGTATCAGAGCGGGTTCTTTCTAAACGGTTAATACCAAGAAAGGATCTGTAATGGATGCTCCACCAAACTCCGAACAGGGACAATCAACATATCGACCTCCGAGGTTCAATGGTCAATACTATGGGTGGTGGAAGACTCGCATGCACGACTTCATCATGGCTGAAGATTCAGAGTTATGGGACATCATTTGTGATGGACCTCATGTTCCTATGCACAAGGTGGGAGAGGTTGAATTGCTGGTGCCAAAAACAAGACTGGATTATAATGATGCCGATAGAAAAGCTGCGGAAAAGAACTATCGTGCCAAGAAAATTCTAGTGTGTGGAATAGGACCGGATGAATACAACATAATTTCTGCTTGTCATTCTGCTAAAGCAATCTGGGAAGCCCTGCAGACAGCCCACGAAGGAACAACACAAGTAAAGCAATCAAAGATAGACATGCTCACTACCGAGTATGAGCTGTTCAAGATGAAGGAAGATGAAAATATACAAGACATGCATACCAGGTTCACTTCCATCATCAACGAGCTTCACTCTCTAGGAGAGATCATTCCCAGGAACAAGCTAGTACGAAAAATCCTAAGTGTTCTACCTAGTTTCTAGGAAAGCAAAGTAAATGCCATCACTGAGGCAAAGGACTTGCAAATCCTAACAATGGATGAGTTGATTAGGAACCTGAAAACTTACGAGATGAAAAGGAAAAAGGACAGTGAAAGAAGAGAGCCCAAAAAGGAGAAGAACCTGGTTCTCCAAGCTGAAAAACAAGAGTTAAGTGAGGAAGATCATGACATGGACTATCTCACCAAGAGATTCCAGAAGATGGTTCGAAGGAATGGTGGAATACCAAGAAGAGGCAGCTCAAGCAAGCCTAGGAACCATGACTTGTGTCATAAGTGTGGTAAGCCAGGTCACTTCATAAAAAACTGCCCGCTACTGAAACAAGATACCTACAAATTCAACATGGACAAAGCTCCAAACAGGAACCAGGTTCCGGAGAGGAGATTCAGTAGGAAGAGTGCAGCCGACAATGTTGTAAGGCAAGCCCTTGCCGCTTGGGGAGATTTATCCAGTGAATCAGAGGAGGAACCTGAAGCAGAAAACAGGTCCATGATGGCTGTTGAAAACAAGGCAAAGGAGTACGACTCATTGTTTGCTCTTATGGATCAATCAAATGAAGAAGAAGAAGAAGAAGATGACATAGAAGAGGTAAATTTCAGGGATGTTCAGAGAAATCTAAAATCCTACTCTCCTAAAAAATTATTGTCCCTGTCTAACGTTCTCATTGATACATACTATGTCTTAGTCGAAGATAAGGACCTTTTGACCACTGAACTAGGAGAAGTAGAACAAACTAGAGATGACCTATTAATGGTAGTAGAGGATCTAAAGAACACCTTAGGCAATCTTGAAAAAGAAAAGAGAGAAGATAGGACTGCAGTGATGAGAGATTTGAAAGAAAAAACTGAAAGCTTAGGTCTTGATAAAACTAGGTTGAATGAACGAATAATGCTGTAGAACAAGAAAGAAATAACCTTCAAGATAAAATCTCATGTCTAGAGGAAACCATCCAGGAGCTCAAACTAGAACCTGGTCCATCAAGTGTAGAAAAAGGAAAGGAAATAACTAGTGAAAGGCATGTCACGCTTGAGAAAGATTTGAATGAAGCAAGAGTAAGTCTGTGTAGGGAGTTAGAGAAAAACAAAGAGCTTCATGTTGAATTAAGTAAAGTGAAATCTGACTTAAAGAAGTCTCTAAACTGGACATGGTCGTCAGATGCTGTCAATGCCATGTACTTTAACAATAGTGTAAGTAGGCAGGGAATTGGATTCCAAAAAGAGAAGACTCCTTACAATCCTCACAACAAATATGTAACAGTCCCTGACAATTGGCTTTGTACTCATTGTGGGAACAATGGAAACTTCAAAGAAAACTGTCCAGCCAGAGATGAGTTAGTTAGGAAAAATATAATATTTGCAGGCAGGCGAAAACCTGAGCAGGGACCCGGTCCCAGCAAGAAACACAAAATCCTGCCAGCATGGACTAGAAGAGTTCTCATTCACCCATTTCCAAACTACAAGGGACCCAAAGTTGTTTGAGTTCCTAAATCTAACCACTAACTTGCATGTGCAGGGATCAGCGAGGGAAAGTGGACTACAGTGGATCATGGACAGTGGATGCTCAAAGCATATGACTGGAAATACTATGGATTTTCTCTCACTGAAGGTCCTGCAAGGAGGGGATGTATCTTTTGGAAATGGAAATAAAGGCTACATCCTTGGTGTTGGAAGATCACTAGAACACTCAATAGAAAACGTTTACTATGTGAACGGACTAAAATACAGTCTTTTGAGTGTTTCACAAATCTGTGATAAAGGAAATAAGGTGGAATTTTTGTCAAAAACATGCACTGTTACAAGTCTAGTAACTGGAGAGGTGGTGCTGATAGCCAAAAGGTACAAAAACATTTATGTTGTTGACTTCAAATATCTGGAAGCAGGTGAGGTGAATTGCCTAAAGGCAATTGAAGATGATGCTGAACTTTGGCACAGAAGACTAGGACATGCCGGTTTCTCTCTGTTAAACAAATTGATAAAGAGGGACCTGGTTCGTGGTCTGCCAACGTCAAAATTCAAAGACCACAAAGTATGTGATGCCTGTGAAAAAGGGAAACATGTAAGGTTATCCTTTAAACCAAAGAAGGATGTCAGCACATCCAGGCCTCTTGAACTCTTCCATATGGATCTATGTGGACCAATGAGAATTGCAAGTAGGGGTGGAAAGAGATACATTTTTGTGATTGTGGATGACTACTCCAGATTCACTTGGACACTGTTTCTTCGATCAAAAGACGAGACATTTGAGATATTTGTGGCCTTTGTTAAAAGAATTCAAGTGAAAATGAACATAAAGGTAGCTTGCATCAGATCTGATCATGGAACGGAGTTTGACAATGCAAGATTTGATGAATTTTGTATTGAGAATGGAATTACACACAATTTCTCAGCTCCAAGGACTCCTCAGCAAAATGGTGTGGTAGAACGGAAGAACAGGACCTTGGAAGACATGGCTCGAACAATGCTCATAGACAGTGGGATTGCATAGAATTTCTGGGCTGAGGCAATCAACACAGCGTGCTACTTGGTGAATAGGTGCATGATCAGGTCCTTCCTGAACAAAACTCCTTATGAACTGTTCAATGGAAGAAAGCCCAAGGTAACTCATCTAAGGGCTTTCGGCTGCAAATGCTACGTGTTGAACAATGGGAAGGATCAGCTGGGAAAATTTGATGCCAAGAGTGATGAAGGAATTTTTCTGGGCTACTCCTCTCAAAGAAAATCATACAAAGTGTTCAATAAAAGAACTCAATGTGTGGAAGAGAGTGTTCATGTAACCAAGGATAACAATGGTGATGTGTCAAATGGGAAGGCTGACATGCTGAGTCAAACAAAGGAGACATTAGAAGACAACTCAACACTGTCCTCAGGACCTCAGGAGGAACCTGGTACCCCTATCTCTCCCACAGAAGCTGAGGAAAGAGTTGAAGATGCAGTGGAAAGCACTCCTCAAGATGCAGAACAGGAATCACATGGAAGCCTAACCAACATGCCAAGTACCTCTACCAATTAGATTCAGGTTCCAAATTGGAAACATAAAATCTCTCACCCACTTGATAACATAATCACCCCTCTTGATTCTGGAATTCAAACCAGATAAAAAACCAGAAATTCCTTAGCCTTCTGAGCCTTTCTGTCCCAGATTGAACCTAAAAATATTAAGGAAGCTGACTGGATTGTGGCTATGCAAGAGGAGCTCCATCAGTTTGAGAGAAATAAGGTTTGGCACTTGGTACCTCGACTCTCAGGTAGAACCGTCATAGGAACCAAGTGGGTGTTCAGGAACAAGCTGGATGAGAATGGGAAGACTACTAGAAACAAAGAAAGGCTGGTGGTTCAAGGCTACAATCAAGAAGAAGGGATTGATTATGATGAAACATTTGCTCCAGTTTCTCGTATGGAAGCCATTCGAATTCTCATTGCCTTTGCAAACTATATGGAATTCACCTTGTTCCAAATGGATGTGAAGAGTGCATTCTTAAATGGTTATCTCAAGGAAGAAGTGTATGTCAAGCACCCCCCTGGGTTTGAAAGCCATGTTAATCCAGAACATGTGTTCAAGTTAGACAAAGCCCTGTATGGATTGAAGCAAGCCCCTAGAGCGTGGTATGAAAGGCTGTCAAAGTTTCTACTCAACAATGGTTTTACTAGAGGGAAGATAGACAACACCTTGTTTCTGAAGAAACGAGGAAGGAACCTTCTCATTGTCCAGGTCTATGTGGATGACATTATTTTTGGAGCTACAACAGACTCTCTGTGTAAAGAGTTTGCAACGCTTATGGAAAGTGAGTTCGAAATGAGCATGATGGGGGACCTGGACTTCTTCCTGGGTCTTCAAGTCAAACAATCCATCAAGGGCACGTGCATCAGTCAACAGAAATACATCAAGTAACTACTCAAAAGGTTTGATATGGAGGCTTCCAAGGTTATTGACACACCCATTGCAGTGGCCACCAAACTTGACATGGATGATGCTGGCACCCCTGTAAATCAAACCATGTATAGAGGGATCATTGGATCACTTCTCTATCTTACAGCCAGCAGACCAGACATAGTCTTCAGTGTGGGACTGTGTGCAAGATTTCAATCTAATCCCAAGGAGTCACATCTGAAAGCAGCTAAGAGGATCCTGCGCTACCTCAAAGGCACACAGGACCTGGTCCTTTACTATCCTTCAGGTGACAATTTTAATCTTATTGGTTATGCTGACGCTGACTATGCAGGTTATCTTGTAGATAGGAAAAGCACTTCAGGGATGACTCATTTTCTTGGATCTTGCTTAATTTCATGGGGCACAAGAAAGCAGAACTCAGTAGTACTATCCACAGCTGAAGCAGAATATGTTGCAGCTGCCTCTTGCTGTGCTCAACTGCTGTGGATCAAACAACAATTGGAGGATTTTGGAGTTTTTTTCGACAACATTCCACTCCTATGTGACAACACAAGTGCACTCAATATGGAAAAAAAACCATGTTCAACACAAAAGAACCAAGCACATTGATGTGTGACATCACTTCCTCAGAGACAATGTTGAAAAGGGACACATCTGCATGAGATTCTGTTGCACTGAAGATCAAATTGCAGACATTTTCACTAAAGCTCTTGGAAGAGAACACTTTGAGTAGAACAGACTGGCTCTGGGCATGTTGAGACCCAATTAGGAACCTGGTTCTCCTATGGCTTACATGTCTTACTCAGGATAAAATGCTAAGGTGTTTTCCTAAATAAGTCTAACTCACTTCTATACCGTTGCAGGTAGACACACATGGTGATTACAAAATTTAATGACGCGACACTGTAGACCATGAAAGGACTGTACTCTCTTTTCTCAAAATAAAACCAGTATGGGACCCGGTTCCTGTACACCAGGTTAGTAGTTACATGCGTTTCTCTTCCTCTCTCTCAAAAGGGTAATTGCATTAATTACTGCTGCCACTATTCTCTTGTTCTCTCTCTCCGCCTGTTCAGAAAACACATCAATCAAGTCCTACCTTACACCTTTCAACTCCCCTACACGTTCTCCCACTTTTCAAAAAACCGTCACTTGGACAGGTTTCCCTTCCTCCTCCTCTCTACATAACTCCTCTTCTCTCACCACTCCCATCAATCTCACTTCTCAGAACCCCAAAAAAAAAGCTTCCTTTTCCTCTACTCATCCTCTCTCTCTCACTCACTGTGATAAAAAATGGCATCCCAAGACGAAATCGTTTCCTCTTCCATGGCTACCGACCTTAATATCACCCCTGGTGAGGGACAAGTTTCCTCACCATCCAAGGAAACCCTATCTGCTTCCAAGCCATTTTCACCTCCCCCAGTACCAGAATCATATCAGGGAGCCTCAGTCCCTGAAGTTTCTCATCTCGACTCGGAACCATCTCCACTGTCACCAAAAAATCTAACCCCTTCAGTCACTGCTTCACCTCCATCTCCCTCTGTACCTCTATCTGCTCCACCTATTCTTGGAACATCTCCCACTTCTGACTCCTCATAGGGAGATCCAAACCAGTACATTAACTCTGCCTTTCTCACTGCTCAAACCCCCATGGAGTCCCCGGACAAAGAAGCCGCCGAAAATATCATTGCCATTTCTTCAGAAAAACCCTCTAAAGGATCGTGTCCTCTTCCTGAGACTCTAGGAGCCTCATCATCTGCTCTTAAAGATGTTGGCATCATGGTTCCTTTTGAGTCTACTCAGCATGAGACTCCAAAATCTGGTGAGGGACCTGATACACCATCATCTCCAAGTGAGCCAATCTTCTACACTCCCCCTCTCGAATCTATTCCTCCCCTCCATCCTCCTGTGAGTATGGAGGATGAAGATGATATGGTGCTCAGTGCACGTTTCAAGGTTCGTCATGGAGTCAGTCTTCCCACTCCCTCTATGAAGCGTCCCTGGACTAGACTCCAAAAGAAGGAGGCTGTGGATCAGGCTCTGGAGAAAAGCAAGAAATGTAACAACCCTAAGGGGCGGCGTCTGGTGCAGGAAGGTCAAATTGCAGTGGACAAAAACATTCCAGTTGTTGAGGTTGAAGAGGAAACCACTGAGGAACCTAGTTCCTTAGTAACAACAAAGAAAGCAGTGTCGAGGAAGAGTGTGAAACCCACAGTCTTAAAATTGGATGAGGAAGTGCCGAAGAAGGCCAATGTTGGAGCAGCTAGTGAGCAAAAGTCTGTCAGTTCTAAGGGACCATCAGTGAAAGTGTCTGGAAAGCGAAAGAGAGAAAAAAGGCTGAAGAACCAGAAAGGGAACCTGGTTCTGTTCAAGCTGCCATATGGAAGGAGAATGTTTAGCGGCAAAAGGTACTACTAGGCCGTACAATCGACCCTGAGACTTTGGAGATGCCTGGAATGAGCCAACTCATGGCTATTATTGAATTTCAAAAATGGGAGGGTCTTCTAAATGTGAGTGCGCCCAAAGCATACGAGCAAGCTGTTCGAGAGTTCTACACTACATTTCTCTTGCCGGTTGATCGCCGTGCTTGTGTGGTTGTAGGTAATGTGGACATCTTGTTCAATGATGCTCTCTTGGGAGAGATACTTGATATCCCGTCAGAAGGAATATCTTCTATAGTTCCAACTCAGGATGCCTGCAGTCACAGTTTTCGGAAAGCCATTATGAAGCCTGGTTCTGTTCAACAGGGGGACCGGGTTCATAAGAAGTCTATGCTGCCAGTATACCAGCTGCTGTTTGAATTGGTCAACAAAGTCCTCCTCCCCAGGGCTGAACGACGATCTATGGCATCCCTGTCTGAATTTATCCTTATGGAGGCCCTTGACAACTACACTCCAATCAACCTGCCTTCTCTCATGATCAATCATATGAACAAGGTTGTGTCTCTCAAGGATGGAAATCACGGTCTCCCTTATGGCTTCCTACTGACCAGGGTCTTCAAGTACTTCAAGGTGCCTCTCAGCAATCCCCGTGTTGGAACTCGCAAGCAGAGCTTCACCAAGCTTACTCTGGAAGAATGTGAATGCATAGAGAAGGCTAGGGGCAGCAATTCCACAATTGCTCAATTGATAAATGCTCTGAATGCTGCCCAGGACACCATCAAGAGGCTGAAAGCTCAAATAGCTCTTATGGAGGCGTCACACTTGTCTGATAAGGGACCTGGTTCTTCAACTTCCACAGGTGAAGAAGTGTCCCGCCTGACAAAGGAGAATGCAGAATTGAAACTTCAAGTCGAAAATCTGAAGGAAAGGCTTCTTCAGGAACAGTCCTCTGCGAATGCTCGCATGGACCTGGTCCTTCGCTCTCTCACTGCCTCTATCTCTAAGCCCTCCTCCTCTAGTGCCTCCTAGGATTCCTCTCTCATTTGTTCTCCTTATGCTGTGGCTGGTTGTTCTTAATGTTATCTCTTTTTGTTTTTGTTGGATTGGAAACCATGTGGCTGCTCCCATCTTGAACATCCAAAGTAAAGTCTTCTGCCCTTGGGCAAAGACTTCTACAATGTTTTAATATTTTTGCTATTAAATGAAATCAGTCCTTTTGTGCTCTAATTGATGCTTTTTCTGAATTTTATTCTGTCTTCTACCATGCATGTGTGCACACAAGGGGCATGAGTTAACTTTTGTGGACTTCCTGCGTATTATTTTTACCTGCGTCTGGCTTTTTGTGATGTCAAAAGGGGGAAGTAATTGGGAAGTTTGCCAATTTAAAAGGAAAGACACAATTTAAGGGGGAAGCAAATAGACAGGGGGAACTCGTTAAGAACCTCGTTGGTGATGTGTTGCACTACTAGTTCACTTCACAATTATAAAAGTTTGTAATCATCAAAAAGGGGGAAATTGATGACTTTGCCCCAAAGCGTAGTTCCATTCTAATATAGATAAGTGTTGGTTATAGATAGGTGTTTTGCCAATGAGAGCTGAACTTCCCAGTACCCTGAAGCTACTGTCATACACCTTCCTAGGACCCACTTTGACCGCTGCCTTATTCAAGTTGTGCTAAAGAGTGACTCCACCAATTATTCCTCCTCACATACTCAAGTTCTCATATCCACTACCAATCATCTGGACATGATCCATACCCTATCAGATTGTCAAAGGAATAAATTGGATAGGCCTCTTGAGGTCAGCTAAATCAAAATATCCATTTTTTTTCCTTCAAGACTTTCAAGGCCCCTGGGCCAGATGGGCTTCACTCTTTTTTCTACCAGAAGTACTGGAGCATTATAGTAAACTCAATAATTGATTTTTGCAAGCAATGCTTCAACACTCACTCCATGGATGAGTTCATGAATCAAACTTTGGTCTGGCTCATCCCCAAGTGCCCCCAAGCATCCATGCTCAAAATTTTCAGACCAGAGGGCCTTTTTAACACCATCTATAAGACCATCACTAAGATTATTGTCAATAGAATCAAGCCTATGCTACATCATATAATTGGCCCTAGCCAGGCCAGTTTTCTTTCCAATAGAAGGGCTTCTGATAATGCAATCATTGTCCAAGAATATATTACTCATTTTTTGGAAAAATGAAGGGGAAACATGCTCATATGATGCTCAAAATTGATTTAGATAAAGCTTTTGATAGTCTAGAGTGGTCTTTCATTAGACACACACTATATACCTTCAATTCCCCCTGGGCTGACTAATTTAATCTTGTCGTGTATTAGCTCATCCACCATCTCTATCTTAGTAAATGAGGAAAAAAGTGATTCATTCAAGCCCTCAAGGGGCATCAGACAAGGGGACCATATCTCCCCTTATCTTTTCATTATGTGTGTGGAGAGACTCTCCAGGACAATTGATAAAGCAGTACTGGACAGTCAATGGCATCCCATCTCTTCTTTGCTTACGACCTCACTTTATTTGCAAAGTCCAACACTAGGAACTGCACCACAATATATTCTATCTTACAGGTGTTCAATGAGAATTCTAGCTAGAAAATTTACCTCACAAATTCCAGGGTTTTTTTCTCTTCACACTAGGTGGGATACCATGTAATGTCTCACTAATGCCCTGTCAATCCAAGCTACTTCCTTTAAATACCTTGGATTCCCTATGTTGCATAAGAGACCCATCAGTACTGGCTTCTAGCTCATAATAGAAAACATGCAATCCAAGCTGGCTGGCTGGAAAACAAATTGTCTCAATATGACTGGAAAGACCATTGTGGCTAAAGCATTTCTTAGTAGTATTACTTGCCATGTCATGCAATACATAAAATTGCCCATCAAAACCACCAAACAAATTGATAGAATCCAGAAAAGTTTTATCTGGAACACAACTCCTAACAAGAAAAAATATACCTGGTTAGCTGGGATAACATCACTAGGCAGAAGGCATATGGTTGGCTGGATTTGCAGAAAACTGAGCTTAAAAATAAAGTCTCTCATGCCAGCCTGGCTTAGAGGATCTACCAAAACACCTCCAGTTTATGGGCTAGGGTGCTGATCTCTAAGCACTGTAACTGGAACCATACCCCCAGGAAGCCTAAATCACCTATCTGGCAATGCATCCTTAAGGGTTGGGATACATGCAACAAGGCTAGTATATGGGTGGTCCACAAAGACAAAAGAGCGAGCTTCATGAATGATGCTTGGATCCCTAACCAGTCATCTATTAGAGATATGATTGAAATCCCTCCTAAACCCTTATGACTTATCCATCAAAGTAGTCTCTGTCTACAATTCTTGGAACTGAGACTTCTCTTCCTTTTCTGTGGACATATCTAGAAATATCTCTAACCTAATAAATATGTTTTTATCCTTTCCAACACTGCCAAAGAGGATAGGCTAATATGGGGGTTGACTCCAAGTGAATCCTTCACCAACAAATCAGCCTATACCTTCCTTAGTAGTAAGGAAAAACACCGGGGGAATAGGGAGAAATGCACCTTCACTTGGATATGGAAATTAAAATCCCCTAACAAAATAAATAACTTCACTTGGTTTCTTGTCCAAAATAGGCTGTCTACTAGGGTATTCCTTCACAGAATTGGGGTTAACTGTAACCCACGATGTTGCTTCTGCCTAACAAATCATGAAACAAGTGACCACATTTTCTTTGAATGCCCACATGCAAGTCACTTCTGGCAAGATTTATTATCCAAGGGCTATACTGCAAGTAGGAAACAAAATCCCACCTTCTCTACGAAACTATGGCCATCAAAATGGGAGAAGCTAAAAAGCCCCCCTTCAACAGTATCATTCCTTGGGAAAACGGTATTCCTTTTTTGCTTTTGGCACATTTGGTTAACTAAAAATCACAACCTCTTCAATAATAAAAAAGATAGCATAAGTACCAGTAACACCATCTCCAAAGCAACATAATATTATATGTTAGTAAAAAAGGGTACTATCAAGAAGCCTTTCCATACCAGCTTTAAATGGAACACCTCAGAAGAGGTCACTATAAACTCAACACAAACAGTGCTTCCAAGGATAATCCATAATATAAAAATATACCACATTTTGCCTATACCATGGCTGAACTGAAATCTCTTCTAAAAGGTCTTCAACTAGCAGAGCAAAATGGATGGATATCTCTTGTCATCAATACTGACTCGGCTGAAATAATTCAAATGTAACTCACATGCAACTTAACTTATGATTCTATGATTTCTGAATGCAGGTTATTAATGCAAAGGATGGACAAGGTGATGGTGAACCACACCTACATGGAGCAGAATAGGGTGGCCGATGTACTGGAAAAAGAGGCAGCAAAGTCAAGTTTTTTGGGAAGAACCAGCACACTAACAGTTCCTCCGATGTTTGCAAATGATATATTTTGGATAGACATCCTAGGAACTGAAGTTGTTAGAAATTTTTGGGCATGTAATATTGATACAATTGAACAAAACATGGCAGTATTTGGGGAACTACAGTACCCCGGCATAGACAATATTATGCATTGTAATTCCTAGAGAGAGAGAGAGAGAGAGATAATTAAAAAAAACGTAAGGACATGAAGCCAGTAACAATAAGATAATTAAACCTGCAGAATAAGGTAAATTAGGATGCAAATAAATAAATTTATGGGATAGAGCCAACCATGTAAATAAAATGCAATAAAGTAATTAGGCGGTATAACCGACCATAATGCAGAGTAACATAAATAAAATAAGTGAGAAGAGTAAAGTAAATAAAAACCTGATTGTTATTGAAAATGCAAAAAATTGATAATACAAGTTTAAAACTTATATACTTAGAGAGAGAGCTCTAACGAATTCTAGAGAGAGGAAGAGAATTCTTTCTCAAGTGGTAGTGTAAGGTGTGTTTTACAAGTGATATGGGGGGCTATAGCCAAAAAACTAAAAATTACGTTGTGTTTTCTAATGTCATCCATGATGTCATTAGGAGTAAGTGCTAGCTGATGTCATGGGTGATATTAGCTGTGATGTTATTGTACTGTCATGCTGATGTAATTTCTGATTACTTTCTCAGAAAATTAAATCAGGGTTTTTTTTTTGATGATTTGTCAGACGAAGATGCTTGATTTTGTTGACATGAAATTTGTCTTAAGAGAATCAAGATTTTTTTCATTTGCTTAATAAAATCAAGCCTGTTGCAGGAACAGGCTAGTTGTGCATTTGCAATGGACTTTTGTTGTAAAAATAATATTTGGGCAGCATCTATTATAGCTAGATATTGCGGATGATATAGAAACTAATTTTCTACTGCTGGCACATAGGCTTCAGGTGAATC
This sequence comes from Nicotiana undulata, assembly GCA_005239495.1. Taxonomy (NCBI): domain Eukaryota; kingdom Viridiplantae; phylum Streptophyta; class Magnoliopsida; order Solanales; family Solanaceae; genus Nicotiana; species Nicotiana undulata. The sequence goes on along the minus strand of ML280070.1, from coordinate 17,290 downwards.
CCATATTTTGTACCATTTGTAGTGGCCTTAGAGGGCTAACCACGGTAGTCCTTTATGTCCTTCTTTCTTGTGGAAGGAAAAATTCTGGGAGTATATCCATGGGATATGAAATTTGTGAGAAAATTGGAGGAGTATGGTTATCTGTTGCTCAGTAGAAAACCTATGGCAGAAATAATCATATCCTTCTTTTACTGGTGCTGGGAGAATTTAAGATCTATGACCATATGTAGGCCACCATTGATGTATAAACCACTGAGGGAAGTCAGATGTTAATTGTTTACTCTAGAGAATGAACCATGGATGCTTTCCAAGTTGGTTTTGGAAGGTGAAAGCATTCATCCATACTGCCTGGTAGTCGTAATAATTGCAAAATTGCGGATCAAAAGACTGAGAAAGTCTTTTGTATTTAATTGGATAGGTTCCCCATTATTTTGGTGAGATTATTTTGTTAATCAACACCGTAGTGTGCGTGACATATGATTAAGGTTGTTTTTCTTTATGGGGCTTAAACAAGGACCTGATATCTGTGTAATGACCCAGCCGGTCGTTTTGAGAGTTAGAGCCCTGATCCCTTATTAACTACTTTACCTGTATCTATTTCTTCTATTGTGACTTTACGGGAAGATTCATTGTGAGGTTCGGAGTGTTATGGGACACTTAGTCTCTAAATAAGCGCTTAAGTCTTAAAATTTGGACCGTAGTCAAAACTATATGAATACGGTTTTGGAATGGAATTTTGTCGACTCTGTTAGCTCGTTGGGAGATTTTGGGCTTAGGGGCGTAACCAGATTGTGATTTGGGGGTCCATAGCTCATTTAGGCTTGAAATGGCAAAAGTTGAATTTTTGGAGTTTTGGATCGGTAGTGGAATTTTTGATATCAGGGTCGGAATCAGATTTCAGAAGTTTGGGTAGGTCCGTGGTGTTGAATATGACTTGTGTGTAAAATTTGGGATCATTAGGACAAGATTTGATATGTTTTGACGTCGTTTGTAGAATTTAGAAATTTCAAAGTTCATTAGGCTTGAATCCGTGTGTAATTCGTGTTTTTGATGTTGTTCGATGTGGTTTGAAGGCTCGACTAAGTTTGTATGGTGTTTTAGGATTGGTTGGTATGTTTTTTGAGGTCTCGGGGCCTCGGGTGTGTTTCGGATGCTTAACGGATTGAAATTTGGACTTGGGTAATTGCTGGTTTATGGTGTTTTGCACCTGCGGAGGGGAGACCGCAGGGGCGGACTGGCACGTGTGGTAGATCAGGCGCAGAAGTGGTTTGGGAAAGAAGGACCGGGGTCACAGATGCGAGGGAATCTCCGCATCTATGATGCCCATAGATGCGCTCCAGGACTCGTAGAAGTGGAAGAAGACCGCAGGAGCGGACATGGGCCCGTAGGTGCGCACGTGCAGGTGCATACATTTGCTCGCAGATGCGGACCCAATCCCTTAAGTCATTTTCGCACTTGCAAGGGATTTTTAGCAGGTGCGGCATCACAGGTGCGACAGTAGGTCCGCAGATACGGAAATCGCTGGGCAGAAAAAGGGCAGATTCGAGGGTTGTTGCTCCCTTCACACAAATTCGATTTTTGAGCTCGGGAGAAGGCAATATTTTGAGGGTTTTGAAGAGGAAAACATTGGGTAACGACTCCTAATCCTATTTTGATCATATTTCATTAATCTATAGCCGTTTTCTACATTTAATTTCGGATTGGGATTGAAAAGTTGGAAAAATGGGGGAAAAGTCCCATAACCAAATTTCTGAGTTTTGATTGGGATTTAGACATCAGATTTGAATAATTTTGGTACGAGTGAACTCGTGAGTGAATGGATTTTCTTATTTTTTAACTTTTACCCGATTCCGAGACGTGGGCTCAGGGAGGCTTTTTGGGCGTTTTCCTATTTTATTGCAGTAGCTTTGATTTCATTAGCTAGATTAGTTACTTGTAGATATATTTACGTTATGTAATTGATTTGATTAGATTAGGGCCACTCGGAGTTGGATATTTGTGGCAAGAGCGTGATTTCAGATTGATTGAGCTTGGTTCGAGGTAAGTGTCTTGCCTAACCTTGTGTGAGGGGGAACTTTTCCTTAGGATTTTGGTACGGTTTGATATATGAGTGCCATGTACGTGAGGTGGCGAGTACGTACACGGGCTATTTGTTGTAAAACTCCATTTTCACTAAATTATAACCTGTTTTTCCTTGTTTGAACTATACTAGCATATGTAACTACCCGGTTTAGATTAGAAAATCATGCTTACATGTTTTGACTATCTATTTGAACTTTGTGCAACATGTTTTAGTGAAATTCCTATTTCTTTGGTTGAACTTAGTCTAAATTGTAGGTTTCTTGCTGTAACTCTTGTGTTTATTGGTTGAGCTGCATATTTACTTTGGGACTACGGAACAATATTTCGGGAGACCCTCCTGTACTGCATATTTACTTTGGGACTATGGAACGGTATTCCGGGAGATCCCCCAGCATTGCATATTTACTTTAGGACTACAGAATGGTATTCCGGGAGACCCCTTTGTGAATACAAGACGATATCCCGGGAGTTCCCCCGTTGTTATTACTGTATTCCGAGATGATGGCTTTCATTGAATTCTTTCTTGTAGATTTTCGTATTGATTTTTACTGAAATATTTCTTTTTGTCGTATTTCACTATATTGATACCGGTAGGGCCTTGACCTGACCTCGTCACTACTCGATCGAGGTTAGTCTTAACACTTAGTGGGTACCATTATAGTGTACTAACGCCCTTCTTGCACATGTTTTCGTGTGCAGATCCAGGTACCTCTCGCTTGCCTCAATATTAGAGCAGCTGCAGCAGCCACCAGAGACTTCAAGGTATATATGCACGCGTCGGCAGATCCTCAAAGTCCCCCTCTACCTTTACTTGTTTTACCTCCTTATTACTTAGACTCTATGTATGGAAGACTGTAAATAGTTACTCGTAGAGCTTATGACTCATGGTTCCGGGTTTTGGGAAGTGTTGTGTATAAATTTGTGTACTGATCTTACTTGTATATGCCAGGTGACATTTTACTATTATATGGTCATTATCAGAGCTTAGTAGTTCCTTCATTTTTCTTCTTCTTTATTATTGTTATTTCAATTTTAATAGGCTTACCTAGCCATAGCGACTAGGTGCCGTCACGACGTCCTTCGGAGGGGGTAAATAGGTCATGACAATCTGTGAGAATGAACTCATAGTAGTTTTGGGTATGTTCACAGGTGTTTTGAACGAAATTGGCTGAAGGGCTAAGTATTTTCTTAGCTACCATCTGGGGGTTGGAATGCCAGAACTCTTGTTCCATCTGAATGAGTGGGTAGACACTTTCATTCTTAATATAAGTAGGTTCCTCGAAAGAGGAGTTTTTGTTTGAAGAAATAGGTTGTGGCACTGGTGAAGAAAGTGTCTGATTGGTTGTGGTTTTCGGGATGTTGGATAGACATCCTGTACCTACAATGGGGCTCGTAGCCTCCAATATTTTTTATGTGGTGCTTTTAGCAACTACATGAATTGAAGAAGCCGTGTGACTTTGGGCTGCCACAGAGTTTGAAGAAGATGCGTGGCTTTGTTCCACCACCTTGGAACTATAATTGGTACTGATCTCTCAGTATTTTTTTAAATAGGCCAGACATGGTCATCTGATCATTAATTCCCATAAGTTGGCGCCATTGCATGAATTCTTCTTCTGTCCAAGGAGAAGTCATGGTCTGTGCTAGTTGGGTTTGAGCTTGTTGAGATTCTTCTTCCTCAACAAGGTCTGCCCATCTTTTTGGACTGGAAATTGGAATGGGTCCTAAAATTTCTATCATATAAATTTGGGGGACTCCGTTCATGGCGTAGTCTAATGACTTTCTGTATTTGGGCTAGCTTGATCCAGCTGCGCCTTTCGCGAGTTACTTAGAGGTAACTGAAATGGTATGTTATTTGGAAACAACATCTGTAGCAAACTGTATGGGTATTGATTCAGTAATATTTTCCTCGGGTGGGGGAAGAGCAGGTATTGGAGGATCTGAAACTTCTTCTTTCTTTTTCTTGTCATTTTACCTCCTCTGCAAGAATTCTCGGGTAAGAAAATATGGAATACAGTTTGAGCTCCTTTTGATATATTCCATATCAAAATAAAAAATAGATAAAATAACTTGCCATCTAGCAAATATATGCTTAGAAGCAAGATTTTGTACATCCTTTTGTAGCTTTACAATCAATTCTTAATAATTTTTTTTGATTTAATAAACCACCTTGAAATTTAGAAATGCACAAAATAATTGCTAAAATTTCTTTTTTAATTGTAGGATAATTTTGTAAGGAGTATTCCATTGTTTTGATGCAAATGCAACAATTTGCTCCTTTCCATCTTTTTTCTTCTTTAAAATGCGTCCATAACCAATGGCTGATGCATCAAACTATTTTAAATGCAGAAGGATCAGGAAGAGATAAGCAAGGAAGGTCCTTGACTTGCAATTTGATTTCTTTGATAATATTGGCGTGGACTGAAGTCCACGGAGGTGGAGGTTTTTTCAACCTATCGTGGAGATATTTTAGCAAATTACTAAGGCTTGGAAAGAAATCTGATACATAATTAACACATCCTAAAAATATTTGGAATTGGTTTTTATCTAGAATTTGGTCAGGAAATTTGTGAGCAAATTGTGTGGATCTTTGAATAGGGACAATGGTTATCGGATGTTGATTTAAAATGACTATATTTAGTTTTTGATGAAAGTAATCCATTTTCTTTGATAACATTAAAGAAAACCTTTAGATATTTAAAATGTTGATCTATACTAGTAGATAATACTAAAACATCATCAATATAAATAGTAATAAATTGTGAAAAAGTACTGAAAATATCATTCATTATCCTTTGAAATTAGGAAGGAGCATTTTTCAAACAAAATGGCATTACATTCCAATCGTATTGCCCAAATGGTAAGGTAAAAGCAGTTTTATATCTTTTCTTGGGATCTATTTGAATTTGCAAAAATCTTGATTTTAAATCAATTTTTGAAAAGATAGTTGCAGCATAAAGCCATTGAAGTAAATCCTTTTTGTTTGGAATATGGTATCTAATCCAGCGAATTTCTTTGTTCAAAGGTTTATAATTGATGACTAATCGAGGAATACCTCGTTCAATTTTAGAGTTTTTATTGACGTAAAAGGCAGCACAACTCCAAGGGGATTTGCTTGGAGAGATGATGTGTTTTTCAAGAAGATCATTTATTTATTTTTAAAAATGAATGGTTAACTCGTGATTCATCTGGATAGGACGAGCCTTCGTGGGGATGGTTTTTTCATCAAAGTCAGGTTCGAAGGCAGTCTAACAATGTGTTTCTTGCGATTCCAAAAGGTTGTAGGTAAATCAACACAAAGTTCTCTTTGGATTTTGGTTTTCAAGTTTTTATCTTGGATTTCCGAGATAGGAAAGAAGTTGAGGCTGACAATGGGGAGTTATCTATGGAGGTTCTAACTTCAACATAGGAGAGTTTGAAGCTAATTCCTAGTTTCCTGCCGTTAGCAGCTCTAGGACCTTCTTTGTTTTTTCCCAAAGAATTTGGTTGGAATAAGGCCTTCTTGTTGTAGTTGAGATATGCACCCGTATCAAATAAGGCAATAATATCCAAGGTAAAGGACTTATTGATATTTAGGATGACCCTCATATGCCATTTTCTTATGAAAATTCTAGAGAAGTGATTGATAAAAACTTCTTGTTCAACTGGTTTAGTTTCAATTAGTTTAGGCTCTTCAGGTTTGGTAGAGAGCCGTTGGAGAACAAGACAGTCTAATTCTTGTCTAGCCTTAATTTCTCGTATTTCTTCCTTAAGAAATGCTATTTCTGTTTTTAGGTCCTGGATAGTTACTACTTTAGGTTTTTGGGAAGGGAATCAGCTAAGGATATCAGTAATATTGTAGGTGTTGGCAACTTGAGGATGATTCAAAAAGACACTAGAAGAAGATGTAGAAGGCTTATCTATTGCTTGTTTGAATTGCTCAAGATAATACTTCTTTTGATCAGAGTCTTAGAGATTGCTTATTCTTTCAAGAAGAAGATCTTGTTCTTTGGAGAGAACATTAACCGCAGGTTTCTCTTGACTAGACTGGGATGCAGATGATTTTGTGTCATCATCTTCGAGTTGGTTAAATTGTTGTTCAAGTTCATCATCAACAACATTAGAAGTGTCACTGTCTTCTAATAAAAGTTGTTCAATCTGGTTAAGAACAGACTCATCTAAATCAAGATTTCTAACTTTGTTAGACAACTTGTAGTGTTTTCCACATTTGAAACATTTTCCAGAATTGGGAGTTTGGAAGTTTGTTGGTTTATTTTTACTAGGAAAGGTTTTGGATTTAGAATTAAACGGTTTGGTCTTCCTAAATTTGGGTGCAGGAGACCTATATTTTGTAATTTCCATATCCTTGGTTGTTTGTCTCTTATGAGGCCTTTTACCACAAGGTGGTAAACCAAATTGCTCACAGAAACTTCCTAGATCTCAGTGGGTCTATCCCTATCTTTGTGTGATGACCCAAAAGGTCATCCCGTGTAATTTTAACTACATCTATGTTCCGAGCCCCTGAAAGCCTCCGTTTATCTCACCTCGATATGCGTGCGCAACCAGGACGCGTAGCCGGGAAGCCTTTATGTGGAAAATTGATAAAATGTTGAATTTATGATAATTATTTGGATAAAGTTGACATTGGTCAACTTTTTTGGTAAACGGATCCGGACCCATGATTTGACGGTCCCGGAGGGTCCGTAGGAAAATATGGGACTTAGGCGTATGCCCAGAATCGAATTCCGAGGTCCCAAGTCTGAAAAATAACTTTTTAAAGAAAATTATTTTGTGAAAAAAATATAAAGGTTTTTAAAATGAGAATTGATGTGAAACCCATGTTACCGGGCCGTATTATGGTTCAGGAGCCCGAACGGGTTCAATATGTTTATTATGTGTTACGTGTGAAATTTGAAAAAAAACGAACGTGGTTTGACGTAATTCGGACTAAAAATGGAGAATTTGAGAGTTATGAAGTTTTGAGAATTTTCTATGGATTTTGGGGTTTACTTCGATGTTTATGATGTTATTTTGGTGGTTTAATTGCTTGAATAAATTCGTAGGATGTTTATGAGGTCGTGTGTATATTTGGTTTTGAGCCCCGAGGGCTCAGGTGCGTTTCGGGTAGGTGTCGGAGTGCTAAACTAGTGAAATATCTGGTGTAAGATAGAATTTCTGGTGTCTGATGCGTTACTCTATGCGATCGCATAGGTATAGATGCGATCACATAGCTTTGAGAAGGGGGAGGGATCAGGTACTCTGTGCGATCGCGTATGGGGGGCCTGCGACCGCACAGTAAGTTAGGTGGACCGGGGGGCTGGGTAGGATTGCTTTGTGCGATCGCGTTCACCCTTCTGCGATTGCGGAGCTTAGGGGACCCATCCACTGTGCGATCGCATCTCTCCTTTCGCGACCGACATGTATAATTCGTCCAGTGATTTTTAATACTTCAAAACAGAATACTTACGGGATTTATCCCCCATTTTCATAAACCCCTTCTTCCCCAAACCCCATAAACGACCTTTGAAGAGCTCCATCACCAAAACTTCATAGGTAAGTGTTCTTAACTCCATTTTCTTCCATTTTCATCAACCATCACTAGATTCTAGGCCTAAAATCATGGGATTAAAGGGTAGAAATTGGGGTTTTGGGTAGAGTTAGGGCTTTTTTGAATTTTTGGAAATTTGACCTTGTTTTGGGGTCCGATTTCAAAACAAAATTATATATTCGGGCTCGTGAGGGAATGGGTGATCGGGTTTTGGTCCGAACCTCGTGTTTGGACCAAGCAAGCCCGGGGTCGAATTTTGGAATTTTTGGAAGAATGTTGGGAAATCTATAATTAGGCTTTGGAATTGAATTGTTGAGTAAATATTGATGTTATTGAGTCAATTGTGTCTAGATATGATTGTTTCGGAGTCAGATTCGAGAGGAAAAGCGGTGCTAGAGGCTTGAGGGAATAGGTATAAAGTCTTATTTGCTATGTGTTAATCCATGTCCAATGTATAGGTGAGGTGACGGGTACCTATATGTTGTAGTTGAGCATGCCCGTGAGTCGAACTTGATGATTTATATAGTGTTCTTTGATATTCTCTGTGTAGTGAATTATTTCTCATTCTGGAAGTGATACATTGAGGATATTTCATGATGTAGATTGTTATTGATTATTGGTCCAGTTGAGGATCATTTGTTAAAAATTATACCTTTGAGTGAGATTGGTTATAGCGGAGTCCCTTGCCGGGAAGGTAGAATACTTGTTGATTATTTCCGTGCATTTGAGGTTTCTTATTATTATCCCTCCTTTCAATTGTTGCTTTTACATATGTTATGCACGAGGGAAAATTCCGTGCCGAGTGATTGTGAGGTTATGCACGAGGGGACATTCCGTGCCGAGTGATTATTTATTATTTATGCACGAGGGGACATTCTGTGATGAGTGATTGTGAGGTTATGCACGAGGGGATATTCCGTGCCGAGCGATTATTTATTATTTATGCACGAGGGGACATTCCGTGCCGAGTGATTGTGAGGTTATGCACGAGGGGACATTCCGTGCCGAGTGATTGTGAGGTTATGCACGAGGGGACATTCTGTGGCGAGTGATTATTATTTATGCACGAGGGGACATTTCGTGCCGAGTGTTTGTGAGGTTATAACACGAGGGGACATGCCGTGCCGTTTCTGTTTATTTACTTGTTCAAAGCTGTTAATTGCTTCTGTTACTTATACATTTCAACTGTTCCTTGTTCCGTTGCTTCAGTTAGCTGTTGCCTTTTCCTCCCCAGCATGTTGCTCCGTTGTTGTATTTACTTGCTTATTTCCTTTATGTTATTGAATTGCACATGTGTTATTTGTTGTCGTGTCCTAGCCTCGTCACTACTTCGCCGAGGTTAGGCTCGACACTTACTCAGTACATGGGGTCGGTTGTACTGATCCTACACCAGCACTTCTTAATGTTGTGCAGATTACACCGCCAGACCCAGTGGACACTGAGCGAGGGAGTATCCTTCAGTCCACGACAACACTGAGGTAGTCCTGTAGGCGTCCGCAGACCTTGGCGTCTCCTCTTATCCTTTCTCTCATTTTCTGCCTTATCCTGTAATTTCAAGACAACTGTATTCACTTATTTCAGACCATTGTATTTAGTGAAATCTTAGACCATCTATGAAATTGTGACACCGGTTCTAGGGGATTATGTACGGACATTTCGTAACATTTATTATATTAAGTTGATGAATTCTTAGCTTCCGCATTCTTTATAATATTTGCTCTAGTTATTGTTGTTATTTCAATTGTAAATAAGTAAACTTAATTAAACGTTGGCTTGTCTAGCGGGTTCAACATTAGACGCCATCACGGCCTGAAGGTGGGATTTCGGGTCGTGAAACTTTGGCTAATTGTCTCATATCTTATCATGTCGACAGATTATGGTAGCTACATGTTGGATGAGACTGGTAAGTTGGCCATAGATGATTTGTTCGTAAGGAATAACATCACTAGAATGCTGATTTTGGAGTTCTTCTTTAACTAAATCCCTAAGAAACTTAGGTAGGCCATCTAGAAATTTTTCTTTCCAATATGGGAGATTTCCGTCACTTTTGTTGCAGATTCGGGTAAAAAAGAATCTTTATACCATCTGAAATCAGAAAGAGTTTCACACTTAAGGTTGTTAAGTATCTCAGAAGATCTTTCCCTAAAGATACCTGGACTACCTATGAATGTTTTGATAATGGTATAAATCATAGTGTTGGTTGAATCAGGAATGGTAAGGCCATCCTTAAGAATTGGTTCTCCCGTTGAATCAACTTGGACACTTAAGAGCATTTGGTTCTTATCTTCTTCGCTAAGATGGGTATCCCACCATCCCCCCCATTGAATAAATTCGGACAATTAAGAGAATTTGGTTCTTATCTTCTTTGCTAAGATAGATATCCCACCATTGTCACGACCCAAATTTCCAACCTTAGGGATCTTTATGGAGCCTAACACCACACTTGCTAGGCAAACCAATATTAAAATTTAATTAGCCTCTTCCCTTTGAATATTTACTTAAACACAACAAGACAATCTAAAATAGACCAAATCTAATAAATTCCAACGGAATACCTCCATGAGTATTAATAATAATCAATAATTAAGAAGATCCACGAACAGAATACATAACCATAAAACTACTCCAGGGTCTGGTGTCACAATTCACGAACTACTAAGAATGCTACAAATAATAGGCTGAAAGAATTATGTATCTGTTTTGAAAGAAGTAAAACAATGTCTAAAAATAAGGGAAAACTCCAAGAATCTGCGGACGCCAACAGATCTACCTCGAGCCTCCGAATAATGAGGACAACTACTAAAATACCCTAACTCTGACCGGTACCTGGAACTGCACAAAAGAGTGCAGAGTGTAGTATCAGTACAACCGACCCCATGAACTGAGTAAGTGCCGAGCCTAACCTCGGCGAAGTAGTGACGAGTCTAGGACAAGACACCATATAAAACCTGGTTACTTATACAATCTTGCTAACAGGAATAACAACAATTAAATTTTTTAAAAGAAATAGCAATTAATGGGAAGAGAGCATGCGATGTGGAATCACTAACATAATAAACGAGGAAAAACAATAAGGAAAACACAGGAAGTGATCAACAATAATTTCAGCAATTAAAATAGAAAATAAACTTGCACGACATCACCCTTCGTGCTTTTACTCTCAGCCTCACCACATGCATCAATATAAATGTGAATGTAAATGTGCACGACATCACTCTTCATGCTTTTACTCTCTTCCTCACCATATGCATTAATATATATGTAATGTAAATGTACACGACACCACCCTTCGTGCTTTTACTCTCTTCCTCACCATATGCATTAGTATAATGTAATGTAAATGTGCACGACATCACCCTTCGTGCTTTTACTCTCAATCTCACCATATGCATCAATATAAATGTGAATGTAAATATGCACAGCATCACCCTTCGTGCTTTTAATCTCTTCCTCACCATACACATTAATATAAATGTAATGTAAATGTGCACGACATCACCCTTCATGCTTTTACTCTCTTCCTCACCATATGCAATAATATAAATGTAATGTAAATGTGCACGACATCACCCTTCGTGCTTTTACTCTGTTCCTCACCATATGCATTAATATAAATGTAATGTAAATGTTCACGATATCACCCTTCGTGCTTTTACTCTCTTACTCACAATATGCATTAATATAAATGTAATGTAGATGTGTACGACATAACCCTTCGTGCTTTATCACTCTTTCCTCACCCAAATAGTGGAAACAATAATATCCCGGCAAGGGAATCGGCTATAACCAATCTAGTTCCAACAATTAAATTCATAAAATAAATCTCAACTTGAGCAAAATCTCATAATGGTCGATTACCAAGAAGTTATCATAAGTCTTGTTCCACATGAATAATCATCACTTTAAGCCTAAACAATACATAATAAGAGTCACAAGGTGTCACGATCCAAAACCTGGTTCAGGTCGTGATGGCACCTAACGTCGAGGTTAGGCAAGCCAACATATGAATCCTTAGGAGATACTACCCCAGAACTCGATATTCCAGTTATTTACAATTTATAACAAATATAATGCGGAATATAACAGCGATATGAGGTCAGGCCATAGATACCAGCTGAACCACAGCTAGGCCAAAAAATATACAACCCCGAAAACCCAATCATAACTACAACAAGTATGTGACAGGACTAGTGTCACAATGTCAATGGGCGGCTACATAGATACAACAACTGAAATGTATATATACAAAAATACAAGCCGCAGTCTGGAACAAAAGACTGAGCAAAATGAAACTAGAAGGCTCCAAAGGTGCTGTCAGGATGACGCCAAGAAGACATCTCACCGTATGGAGCGACACCGCGATCAGTATCTATGAGCGGACGGACGACCAGACGGACCAGCCTCAACACCTGCACAATCAAGTGCAGAAAAGAAAAGAAAGTGCAGCATGAGTACATATAAACAAATATGTACCCAGTGAGTATCCCGTCTAAACTCGTAAAGAGTAGTGACGAGAGGTAGAATATATACTCACTAAGGTCCAGTACATAATAAAATAAGGTACATGCCGAGCAATAAATCATGTGAGAAAATACATCAAGTATAAGGACATGTAATCAACAAACATGTAACTGATCTTAAACATAACCTTTCTTTGTAAACTGATCATATGTATCACTTGTTTTCCTTTTCATTATCTGAAATTGTCTTATCTTATTATCTCAGTTATTCACTTTCCAGTACTCAGTATCGTTTCTCAACTATATATATATATATATATATATATATATATAATCTACACGGACAAGATTATCGGCCGAAGTCATAAGGGTGGGTCATAAGGACCGACTCGGTCATAAAGCTCCACACTCGCGAATCGTACCTGCGACTCGTGCGCTGACTCGATAAAGTAAACCTCCACGCTCGCGAATCATTCATGCGATTCGTGGGCCAATATCTCTCCCCGCTCGCGAATCATACCTACGACTCGGGGGTCAATGACATAAATATATATACACTCCCGATCACGAATCATACCTGTGACTCGGGGCCAATGATGCAAAGTAAAACCCTCCCCGATCACGAATCATACCTCTGACTCGGGGGCCGATAAAAATATTAGTATAATTCTTCCCTGATCACNTCGGGGGCCAATGACATAAATATGTATATACTCTCCCGATCACGAATCATACCTGTGACTCGGGACCAATGATGTAAAGTAAAACCCTTCCCGATCACGAATCATATCTGTGACTCGGGGGCCGATAAAAATAAGTGTAATTCATCCCTGATCATGAATCAAACCTGTGACTCAGGGGCCAGTAATGAAAATATAAGTTCTCCCCGATCACGAATCATACCTGTGACTCAGGGGCCATGAATGCATGAATGCATATATATGTGTATATGTAGACACCATGGTACCGACTCATCAATGCTTAACGGGATCGGATATTCGCATCTCTCTTGATAGTCAAAGTTAGGATTTTGTGTTATATTGTCCTCTTTTCTCATAATATCGCCATGGTGGAATAATTCAAGCACAGGAAGGATTTACAACCACCTTCGTTTCGCTCAATAGCTCAGGATTTAGATTTATCTCATTTACTCCGTTCTCTTTATCAGTTACATCAGAAGTAACACAAATAATCAATTGAGGAAATTCATAATTCTTATCTTGATAATA
>ML280069.1:0-32308 GCA_005239495.1 Nicotiana undulata | reverse complement strand
GGGGTGGGGGTGAGGGGTGAGAGTAGGATGGGTGGTGACGAAAAAAAATCTTGTGGAGAGAGGCTACGGGGTGGGGTTAGGTGGGTGAGTATGGGTGGGTTGGTGAAGGTATGGAATATGATAGGGAAAGTTGAGAAGAGTTTTAGAAAAAATACAACCCGTATAAATTGTATTAGAAAAAAAATACTCATATATAATATGAGTTAACCCATATTCAACCCGCTCATTTGACATCTAATTCATTTTTTACCCGCATGAAATATGGGCGAGTTGAGACCCAATCTATTTTTGCTCAACTTATTTTTAACCCGCTTAAATCCAACTCAACCCGTCCATTTACCACCACTATGTACGGGTCAATAACCGACCCAACGTTGGGCGATTTAGACTCGTACAAATAGTAACGCATAGGAATTTTGGATCTTTCTTTAGCATCTTCGCTCACGATTCCCAGCATCTAATCTCAGATGCTTTCACTGTTCCCTTAATTATTTCACGGCTAGCTCACGTTCATCACCCCAACTTCAATATATATAAACCCTTCTTTACGCTCCACTCTCTGCATTAACATAGAGAGAAGTGTTAAAGACATGAATTCAATATTGGAATATCCGCTCGAAGCTCTTGCTTTTAATTATTTGAGCTTCGGTTTCTTTACTGTCGTCAACAATGTTTGGGCATGGGTCGCCGTTATTACGGCTGCCGTTAGCTTCTGGAGTATCAAAACTTCTTCAACTTTGCCCTCACCGGAGCCACGTGGCGACTTTTCCGGTGTCCCATCTCCATCTCCACCGCAGACGACGTCGGTACCATCATCTTCAACAATTACTACTGAGATATCATACACTGGTGTTGCTATGAACAAAGAAGAAGGAACAAATGGGAAACTCACGGTGTATTATAAGCAAGATCATGACGACGAAGAATGTGACGTCGATGGAGACGACGGTGATCAGGAAGGAGAAGACGGCGCCGTTAAAATGTGGTTTGAGAATTGGGAAAATATATTGAAAATAAGAAATGGGGAAATGGGGTGGTATAGATGCCAGGACATGAAGGTAATTGACGGCAACGTTGTTAGGTTATGGGACGGTTGTAGACGGCGGAGGAAGGCGGAAACCACCGCTTTCTGGGTTGGCGTAGTTAGGACTTGGTAGATTTATATAGAATGATTCAATGGTAGCAGGGGCGGAATTAGGGGGCGGAAGGGGTCACCCGAACCCACTTCGCCGAAATATTATACTGTATATATAAGGCAAATTCTGTTTTTTACTTTTACATGCTAAGTTTTGAATATTTTGACGTAATTCAAAAGTGTAATTTAATGGTCAAGTAGGTTCAAAACTTATGTAAGTTCCACTAGTTACAATCTTTTTTATTTTTTTTCTTTTTGAACCCTTTCGTGTGATGACCCAAAAGGTCATCCCGTGTATTTCTAGCTAATTCTGTGTTCCGAGATCATGAAAACCTCCTTCTATCTCACCTCGATTTGTATGCGCAGTCCGGGCGTGTAGACGGGAAGCCTTTATGTGAAAAACTGAGGAAAATGATGATTTTGTTTTGAAATTTGAATAAAGTTGACTTTGGTCATCATTTTTGGTAAACGGATCCAGACCCGTGATTTGACGGTCTCGGAGGGTCCGTAGGAAAATATGGGACTTGGGCGTTTGCCGGAATCGAATTCCGAGGTCCCACGTCCGAGAAATGAATTTTTGAAAGAAATTATTTTCTGAAAATATAAAAGGTTTTTGAAAGTGTAATTATGTGTGAAACATGTGGTATCGGGGTCGTATCTTGGTTCCGGAGCCCGGTACAAGTTCGATATAATTTTTTTGTCATATTTGTGAAATTTGGTAAGAAACGGAATTCATTTGACGTGATTCAGACCATAAATGCAAATTTTGAAGTTTTAGAAGTTTTGAGAAATTTCATTGATTTTGGGGTTTAATTCGTTGTTTATGATGTTATTTTGGCGATTTGATCGCACGAATAAGACTGTAGGATGTTTTTGAGGTTGTATGCATAATTGGTTTGGAGCCCCAAGGACTCGGATGTGTTTCGGATAGGTGACGGGGTGTTTTGAACTTGAAAAATCTGGTGTTAAACTGGTTGCGGGTGTTTGGTGCAATACCTTTCGCAAGCGCATAGTAACCCACGCGAACGCGGAGGGAAAATGGGGGAGGCCTGGGGTTTACTCTACGCGAACGCGTAGAGGGAGACACGAACGCGGAGCACTGGACAGTGTCTCTACGTGAATGCGTCCCCAACGGTGCGAACGCATAGAGTATATGATTGGGCTGGGGCTGGGGTAGTCTTAATGCTACGAACGCAGTCTATAGCACGCGAACGCGTAGGCCTAGAAGGCTAGACCTTCGCGAATGCGGCCAAGGACTCGCGATCGTAAAGGTCAAATGAGTCAGACCTTCGCGAACGCGGCCAACGGATCGCGAACGCGAAGTGTATTTTTGCGCAGTGATTTCTTTTAGCACAAAACAGAACACTTACGCGATTTTTATCCCATTTTCACAACTTCTTCTTCTCCACACCTCTTTGGGCGATTTTTGAAGGGAAACTTCACCATAGCTTCATATGTATGTGATCCTAAACTCATTTTCTTCCATTTTTATGAACACCCATTAGATTTCTAGGCCTAAAACATGAGATTAAGGGTAGGAAATTAGGGATTCGGGTAGAGTTAGGGCTTTATGATTAATTGGGAATTTGACCTCGTTTTGGGGTCGGATTTCAAAACAAATTACATATTCGGGCTCGTGGGTGAATGAGTGATCAGGTTTTGGTCTGAACCTCGTGTTTTGACCAAGCGGGCCCGGGATCGATTTTTGGATTTTTGGGAAGAATGTTAGAAAGTCTATAATTAAGCATTGTAATGGAATTGTTTAGCATTTATTGATGTTATTGAGTTGATTATGTCTAGATATGATTGATTCGGGGTCGGGTTCAAAATGAAAAGCGGTGCTTGAGGCTTAATTTTGATCGTGGAAGTCGAGGTAAGTGTTTGGCCTAACCTTAGCTTGAGGGAATAGGTGTTGAGTCTTATTTGCTACGTGTTTATTCCATGTCCAATGTATAGGTGAGGTGACGAGTACCTATATGTTGTGGTCAAGCATGCCCGTGAGTCGAATATGAGTAATTATGTGATTTTCATTGAGGTTTATTGTGTTATGGATTTAATATCAATTTGGCAGTTATTCATTTGAGGGAAATTCTTGGTTGTGAATACTGTTGAGTATTTGATCGGTTGAGAAATATTTTGTTAAATTATACATTTGTGTAGGATTGGTTATATATGTGTCCCTTTCCGGGACGATATTATTCCTGTTGATTGTTCATTTGCGTTTATGGTGTCTTATTGCTGATTTTCCTTGCCAAAATGTTGTTCCTGATGTTTTAGCAAGAGGGGACATTCCGTGCCATGTTTATGTTATTTAGCACGAGGGGATATTCCGTGCCATGTTTATGTTATTTAGCACGAGGGGACATTCTGTGTCGTGTTTATGATGTTTTAGCACGAGGGGACATTCTGTGCCGTGTTTTTGATATTTTAGCACGAGCGGACATGCCGTGCCGTTTCTATTTACTTGTTATTCTGTGTTGTTAATTCCTGTTGTTACTTCGATATTCAATCCGTTGCCTTGTTCCATTATTTCAGTAAATGCCACCCCCTTTTCCCCAACATGTTTTCTCCCGTTTTTGTACTTAACTGTTTATTTTCTGCCATTATTTTTTTATATATATTATTAAACTGCACCGGTGATCTTATTTGTCGTGTCCTAGCCTCGTCACTACTTCGCCGAGGTTAGGCTCGACACTTACTCGGTACATGAGGTCGGTTGTACTGATACTGTACCTGCACAATTTTTGTTGTGCAGATCCCGGTACAGGACCCAGTGGATACTGATCTAGGTGGCTTCCTTCAATCCATCAGGCGACACTGAGGTAGTCCTGCAGGCGTCCGCAGGCCTTGGCGTCACCTTTTATCCTACTTCTTTCTTGTCTTTACGCATTTCTGAGGCAGTGGTACTTTGTTTGTTCAGATCTCTATTTGTAGTATTCATAGACAGACCGTGAGATTGTGACACCAAATTCTGGCGGTTGTTACTATGGATTTCGTATTTGTATGTAATTAAGTTGTTAGATTCTATTTTTCCCGCACGTTTATTTATACCGATCTTGTATATCGCCTATTAATTGTTAAAAATAAAGAAACAAGTTAGAATAACCGGTAACGTTAGCTTGCCTAGGGGTTCAATGTTAGGTGTCATCACGATCCCGACAGCGAAAAATTCGGATCGTGACACTTCGCGGAGATCATTCCTCCGCCACTAAATGAGAATAGGTTACTATATTTAGTTGGGAATTTGCAATAACGGATATGAAAACTAAAGTTGTACATATGTTTTAGCCAAAGGTGTTTGTAATACTTCAATCTCGATATATAATGCAAACACTCAATTTTGTTCAGTCTCTTTCCTTCTTACTCTTCTTTTGCTTGTTAGTTTTCTTTTTTTTTCGGCAGCATTGGATAAGTTTTATAGGAAGTTATAATTAGGATAGTAGAGTAGGTAATTTAGAGTGTTCATACGGTCTCGCTTTCGGTTGGTAGTAATATTTTATGACTAATTTTTTTTTTTCCAATTGTTCACCTTACTATTTTGTTGTTTTTATTCTGCTTTTATATGGTTTTTTGGTGTTGTCCCTTCTTGTCTATATTTTTATTAATGTGGTGTTTATGCTTTCCTGAGCCGATAATTTATTGGAAACATACTCTCTATCCTCACAAGGTAGTAAAAGTAAAATCTACTTAAATTGCCTTTTCAGCCCCACAATATGGGATAATACTGGATATCGTGTTATTATTGCATTGGATAAGCTTTATGAGTTTGTTCTCTACTAGTACCCAAAGTATATATACACATTGACCAGCACCAAAGGTGCGATATAGTAAAAAGTGAGTGGAAATCCTGGAAAATCAGGATTGAAACACCAACAAAGACAAAAATGGCTAGTTGATTTCAACCAATCGCCCCATCTAGCCAAGGGTGGACGCAGAAGTCGAGCTAAAGGTTCAGCCAAACCCAATAACTTTTGTTTAATAGTGTATTTTGTATTAAGAAATTCATTAAATATGTACAAATATTAAATTTATAACTCAATAATAAGCACCTAGAGTCGCCATTCTATGTTTCAGAACTATAAGATTGAAATCATGACTCCGCTTTTACATCTAGCTAAGCCTGGTTGAGCAAAGCTAATTATTTGTTATCTATGTTGTAGAGAATAATTGGTATCCAAAAGGTACCTATTATTTGTATGGATGGCTCGAAGGCAATGTTAGCAAAGCATTTGTTTTAGACCTCTAAAATTTTCAGGCCCCAAAAAAGTATTAATGGTGGAATACATAATACTTTCACATAAACAATATTGAAATTTGTAGAAGAAAGTATAAAATCTATGTAAAAAAAGATATACAAAAAATATTTACTTTTTGGCATTAGAAATATTATAGAACTTTGAATTAAAGCACACAAATCTTCATATTAGTAAATAAAAAATTTTACAACAAGATGCAAGGTAATATATTGCAAACATATGACTAACATCTTATTAACTTGAATTTACCTAGCTATTATAAATAAGTAATAATATTACTAAGTAAAGTTAAATGCTCTATATCTTGTAAAATAACTACACTACAAACAAGTATGGAAAAGGAAAAATAACATTAAATTGTGTACATATATTGGTATAGGTTTATAAATATTCGATTATTATTATTTAAGTGCTACATGAACATATATGTTATGCAACTTGAGATACTGAAAAATAACATTCTATGTTTTATTCAGGTTTTGTGTTGCGGTGACGTTGCTTTTAGAATCTATATATATATATAGTTTCTTGCTACTTTTAATTATTGCGTTTGTTAATATTTTTTAAATTTGTACAATAGTTTGATGGTACTAAATTACATGAATTTTCTGCGAATTCTTCAAAATTCATTGTGCTAACAAAAATTCCGACGACCACTTCGCTGGAAAATATAGGGATCAAGTTCAAAGATTCAAAATCTGAAGCAATCACTTACTTGGAGATCTAAAAATTCATCAATTGCAGAGATGAAAAACTGACCGAGGAGAAAAGACCCATCAATTGTAATAGTAATTTTGATTGCCGATGATGAATTTGATTTCCGGTGGACATGAGTGATGGTGACAGTGGCTACGGAGGACGGAGGAGCCATTGTTGTGTCGGAGAAGAAGAAAACAAAAAAGGAAAGATAAGAAATAAGAAAGAAAATGAAAAAGGTTAAATGAAATGAATAAATAACAAAGAAAAACAATATAAAATAAATTACGTGGCAAAATGTAATTGGTGCGTGTTGTCTATTAATTTTCTTGAAATTAGTACTAGCCACAAAAAGGGAAAACTTAAAACAATGATAGGGGGTTTATAGGACTCTCTCAAAGTTTGAGGGTGCAACTGATAAAGTTATACAATCTCAATGAGATAATTATATATTATTCCGTTTCAGCTATCTTTTGTTGTAGCTTGTTGGATCAACATTTACTCTTCATTTAATTTTTCGTATGTTGAACTTACAAGTATTTTCCTATTGTTCATCAATGTGTAATATCATCACTTGTAAATCATCAAAAATTAAGAAGTAATTATGTACTTCGATGAATGGTAAGGGTGATCCTCGTATCATCTCGTAATCTCATGGTCTACTCAGAGGATTTCAGCTTTATGGGTTTTAGATTTCAAAATAACGATGTCATTTATTAATAATCGGGTTCTAAATTTAAATGTTGTTCATTTTTAATGAATTTCTTAACATAAATATATTGTTTAAGCAAAAGTTAGTGGGTTCGGTCGAACCCGTAGTCGGGCTTCTAGCTCTGCCAGGGGCGGATGCACACTAGTCCAAGCGGTGTCATCTGACACTGCTTCCCCGCAAAATTTTAGTTATTACATGTATAAATATTGTGCAAAAGGTATAGATATAAATCATATGACACTGCTGAACAAAAGATAGCGTCTGTGATGGTCAAGCGCCTCTCCTGCAACGTCGAGGTCTGCGGTTCGAATACTTCGTACCCATTTCCTTTGCATTTTTTTTTTCTTTAAAGCCTCTTTTGTTTAAAAAGAAATAGAATTGTGTCCTCTTCCGTGAGCCGTAATTACGAAAAAGTTCTCATTCTCTATAACTTGTAATTTCTAAGTGACAGGATATGATGGTGTTGCTCATCTCTATTTCTTATATTCCATATTTATTGTAATAATTTTTTCATCACTTTAAATTTCAACATCGCTTACAAAAGGTCTTGCGTACGCCCCTGATGTCCGCTCCTTGCATTTTGTTTTTCATAAGAAAATAGTACTACATAGTTTGTTTGCGGATATTTTCTAAAATCTCTGTGGCTATTCAATGTGTTAAATAATTAAAATAAAATAAAACAACTAACTACAATTCACACGAATGGTCATTTAACTTTCTTTTCAGATAATTTTATGTTCAACTAAAGATAAAGTGGAAATATATCAAAATCGCAATGCATTTTTAAATGCTTAGTTTTGTATTCTTGTGAAGAGAACTTACGGGTAAAAGTAAAACAGTCCCAATTCAATGTACTATTGTCGAAATTCATATACTTTAACAGCTTGTTTGGATGATTGTTACATACATTGTTTCATAATATATCGTATAGTATTGTATTGTATTATATCGTATGATAAATACAATATTTAGATAGATTGTATCGTTTGTCGTTGTTCGTGATATCATGCACCAGCAATATGAAGAATAATATTACAATATTATAAAGAAAATTTATGATACGTGATAAATTTATTATATAAAAAGGTAGGATAAATGATAAAATAAAATCATTTAATGATAGTGAAGGGTGAGATGAGAGAAAAAGACAAGATAATGACGCAACCACATCAAATCGGTCGTTACAAAAAGTGACACCTTTCATCGTTACGTAACGACAGACTTAACGATACGATACAATAAAATTTAAGTAACAACTAATACAAACGTCGTATTTAAAATAAGAATACAATACAATACAACAGGTAACGACCATCAAACAAGTTGTTAGTCCCAAAATAAGTTAGTTTCAAATATCTATCATTAAATTTTACCATTACAATTTTAAGAAAGCATATTATTATGGATCGATGACAAGTGCAAAATTAAGACAAGCTATATAATTTGTGAGAGGTTACAAATTCATAAACTTTAAATCACTTTTATGAAATTGTTAAACAAATGGAGTAGTAAAATAGAATCCAATAGTAGATATGCGAATATCCAACTGAAGCAGCCAATTATAAGATATTTAAACATTTTCATCATTAACTGATAATGCAACTGTCATTTGATATCTATATATCCTACAAAGAGTGTTCTATGTTACGTACGTATACAGGACAAATTGGCCTAAATTAGTTAATTCGATTCAATGACTTTTTTCCTTTCTCTCTTAAAATAAACTGTGTCCTGTGTACTTAATAGAGTAATTGATTATCTCGAAATTATATTCATAATACTAAAAAAAGAATTTTATAGAGTAAAAAAATTAGCATTATTGTAATATTTTATGCACTCAAATGATCTATATTCTAAAATTTATATTCTTAATCCGCTTTATACAAAATATAATTGGTTCACTTATAACCGTGCCTAAATGTAACAGCTCATCCCGCTAGTGATATTTCTGCTTTGGGTCTGGGGCCTCACGAGTTTAAAATGCGTCACTAAGGTCTAAGGCTTGTTAACTTATATATCCAACATCTCTCCCGTGTTTTGTCGATGTGGGATTCGCCTAGGGTGTCACATACACCCCCTCCCTAGGGATTCATCATCCTCGCTGAAGTTTTCCCCACCGTCGTTTAAGGTTGCCCGCGGAGTGACTGTGATAGCATCTGTAACAGCACAATTCACTAGTGATATTGTTCGCTTTGGGCCTAGGCCACATGGGTTTAAAACGCGTCACTAGGGTCTAAATCATAGATCCTAGTGACACGTTTTAAACACATTAAGTCTAGGCTCAAATCGAACAATATCATTAATGAACTGAACTTATACAAAAATCTAAAATTACCCAAATTGGGACGAAAGTAAGTACATGAGTTGTAATGGAAAAACACATTGAAGTAAATGGAAAGTGGTTTGATATTAACCAAACATTAATTTAAAACATAAATATCCATTATATAAATTAAATTTTTCAGCGTCTTTTTCATACCAATTTAGACCGGAGTGATGGCGCCGTCATATATAGATCCTGTTGATGACACTCTCAGACACTGATTAGTAACCCATCCATATCCTCAAATTGAACGAGTGATTCTAGTCGGCACATGGCGCTATTGGTCCTTTTTGTTTGAAAGTTCTATGTTTCAGTTCTTTTGTTTGTATACAGTATTCGTATCGAGATCTGACTAAATATTGATTTGTGCCAAAATATTCTATATTAGAGAATAAAGTGTACTCTATCAAAAGGCAGCTACATGCGCACAGGGACAGATGCACATGGATGGAAGTGGTGTTATTCGATATTGTATGAGTCAAAATCAGATTAGGCTTAGCGGATGAAAATAGACGAGTTGTGGGTGAGGTCGAGCAAGGTCCAGTAACGAGGAGTCGCTAAGAGAGAGACATGACCGAGAACGAGTAGAGAACGAATAGTAGCAATGGTTAAAATAGTCATAGAATTACGAAAAAGAATATTCTATTGAATATTCCTTCAATTGTACTTTTTAAGGTTTCCTAGGAATATCTCTTATATATAGTAGGAGATAGAGAACAAAAATGGGATCTTCACTTTTCCGATAAGAGCATTTTGTAAAAGGTTGACTATCAAGAATATATACAAAAGTTTGTCTTGTCGTTCTTGTTGGGTTTTCATTGTTTGTTCTACTTTTCTACTCACAAGATCCAAGAACACTTTGTCCATCTTCATAGTTTATTGGCACACGTTGTTGTCAGAAGAAGGAATAATCCACATCATTCAATATCTGGGTGATAAGTTCCTTCCATTTACATTTATTGCCCTTTGTCACATTAATTGCTTACCATTACCTCATATTTATTGACAATCATTGAGCATATACTTGATATTTAACAATCTCGAACACAGTCTCTTATCACCGACATCCTTTAATTTTAGATCTAGGATTTATTATGCTTAATTAGGATTTGCCCATTATTACTTTACATAATTAGTTTAACAAAAAGCTTAATATTTTTTTGTCAAACAATTTGGTGCCGTCTGTGGGAATTTTCTAGTTAACATTTTAGTTCCTTCTAGATCTAAAAAAAGCAACAACAACAACGACAAAACTTTCTTTTTTTCTTTGCTTGCACGAACTAACAATGGCAGGAAACAGAGAGGAAAGGTTAAAAGCAGTAGCAGGCGTCACTACTAACCTCCTAAGCATATCAACGAGGTTAGCGGAAATGATGAGGAGAATGTGACGCCAAGTGCATCACCCAAGCAGGGTGACTCCCCCCCCCCCCCCCCCACACACACCCCTCATGGGAGCGTTAGCCTCTACGTCCACGACGGAGGAAGCACCGCCAACAGTGAAAATATTATTGGAAGTGTGGCTGACAAATACACTAAACGGTATGCTCGACTGTGATGACCCAAATTGGGTCATCTTATTAATTAAGACTCCATTCCAGACTCCTAGGCCTTGAAAAGACTAATTTGAATTATCTCAATTTGCGTGCGCAGTCCGGGCGTGAAATCCGGAAATCTTTTATGTGAAAATACGGGAAATAGAAATTTCTAGAGTTAAAATCTAGTTTTAGTTGACTTTGATCAACCTTTTTAGTAAACGGACCCGGATCTATATTCCGACGATCCCGGGAGGTCCGCAGTAAAATATGGGACTTGGGCGTATGCCCGGAATTGAACTCCAAGGTCCCTAGCCTTAGAAAATAATTTTTTGAAGAAAATTATTCTGCTAATTAATTCAAGAAATAAAGAAATAAAATAATATGTAAAATTTATGATATCGGGCACGTATGTTGGTTCCGTAGCCCGGAACAAGTTCGTTATGTTATGTAAGTCCTATCTGTGAAGTCGCTTGAGAATCAGAGTTGATTTGATGTAATTCGGACATCATGTTGAAAAATTAAAAAAAAAAGTGTTCTTGAGAAAATCATGGGTTTTGAGGTTAAATTCGTAGATTTGATGCTATAATGATGATTTGATCGCACGAGCAAGCCCGAATGATGTTTTTAGACTTGCCTGCATGTTTGGTTTGAAGCCCCAAGGGCTTGGGTGAGTTTCGGATAGGATTAGACTATGTTGCGCTTGTTTTGACGCCTCATCGTCGTTTCTTCAGGCATAAAATGACACCACACTAAGCAAATGAACTCCAAATTTAGATTTTATTGAACCACTAGATATGTATCATAATTACGGAGCCATAGAAAAAAAGAATCATCGAATTTGGACATCTTATGAGGAAGTTGTGCCCATTTTAGTGTCAGAGAAAAACTGTTGGTGCCAGATGTCGCAAATGCAAACTCTGGGTCGCAAATGCGACATCTGCAGCCTATTAAATAAGGTTTTTGATGGGATTTTTACCCATTCTTCAATTCTCTCAAATCCTAAACCTCCATAGGCGATTTTTCAAAGACCCAAACTTCTCCAAATCATTGGTAAGTGATCTTCAACTAATTCCTTTCATTCCTTAACAACTTTTAACAAGATTTCAACCAAAAATCTAGAGTTTTCATGGTAAAAATTGAGATTTTGGGGTAGAACTTAGGAAATTCAAATTTTGAGGAATTGGACCTCGAATTGAGGTTGGATTCCAATACCAATTGCATATTCGGGCTCGGGAGAGATGGGGTAAACGGGTTTTGGTCTGAACCTCGAGTTTAGACCAAGTGGGTTCGGGATCGATTTTTGAAATTAAATAGGAAAACTTAGGAAAAACCATTGCTTTTCAATAAAGATGATTCCTTTAGTCTATGATTGATAAGATTGAACAAATTGTGATTAGATTCGAGCGGGTTAGAAGAAAATTCTAAAGGAAAGGCAGTGTTAGAACAGTGAATTGCTTGGGAGATCGGGGTAAGTGTTTGGTCTAACTTTGACTTGAGGTAATAGGACTCCCCACTTGTTTTCTATGTGAAATGCATGGGCGTGGTGTAGAGGTGAGGTGACGAGTATCTATGCACCACCCAAATGGCATGTTAAACATGATCCTTTTCCCGCTCTCAATTTAATTGTTCTCGGTCTTAATTGTTCTTTGTTGGTTATTGTTTCCATGGCTACTAGGCATCATTACTTTGCTGTTAAATATTATTTGGTTATTTTGAAATAATATTGGTTGTGTATTTGGTTCTCTTGGGGAACAGAAATGTGAGCAACTTGACACTACGTTGGGATTATATATCTATATATTCATGTCGGTTTCTTGACTATTTACATTATTGTTGTTTAAAGTTTGCGGGTTATATTATTTTCTATTTGAAACTTTTGAATAAATTGGTGTGATAAGGGTGGATAATTGGTGTGATAAGGGTGAATAAATTGGTGTGATAATGGTGGATAATTTGTGTGATAAGGGTGGATAATTGGTGTGATAAGGGTGAATAAATTGGTGTGATAAGGGTGGATAATTGGTGTGATAAGGGTGGATAATTGATTGTGATATTGTGAATAGGTGAGATGGGGTTGCACGCCGCAACATGACTGTGAAAAATGGGAAATAATGATGTTTTACTGATTATAAACTTTAAAT
This sequence comes from Nicotiana undulata, assembly GCA_005239495.1. Classification (NCBI taxonomy): domain Eukaryota; kingdom Viridiplantae; phylum Streptophyta; class Magnoliopsida; order Solanales; family Solanaceae; genus Nicotiana; species Nicotiana undulata. The sequence continues at coordinate 19,510 of ML280069.1, read as the reverse complement.
GATTTGGAAATTCTTGTTTTACTCTACAGTTTTTCTTATATTTCGTACATGTGATTATTTTAAAAGAAAGTTTGGAAACTTGGAGATTTACTTGAGTATTGGTTATAGCTGAGGCCTCGGATAGGCGACTGAGTTATTTTATTTATTGTTACAGTTTATCTTGCTTGTTTGTGTAGAATTGTTTTCTTGCTTTATTACACATATGGTTACAGGTTTATTGTCCTTGTTTGTTAGATTCGTGTTTTTTTTTCTTGTTTTGTTTTTTATATACTGTTACAGGTTAAGTTAAATTGCCCCGCCTTAGCCTCGTCACTACTTCGTCGGGGTTAGGCTCGGCACTTACTCAGTACATGGGGCCGGTTGTACTAATACTACACTCTGCACTCTTTTGTGCAGTTCCGGGTACTGATCAGAGTTAGGAGATTTTAGTAGCTGATGTCAATAATCGGAGACACGAGGTAGATCTGCTAGCGTCCGCAGATTCCTGGAGTCTTCACTTATTTTCGAATATGTTTTACTTCTTTCAAAACAGATATACAATTTCTTCAACCCATTATTTGTAGCATTCTTAGTAGTTCGTGAATTGTGACACCAGACCTTGGGATAGTCTTATAATTAGTTATTTAGTTAGAGGCCCGGTTTGGTTATTCATTATTATTGTATTTGTGGAATTATGAAATGGCAGTAATAAAGATTAGTTTATTTTGAATTGTTTTGTCATGGTTGAATGGATTTTAATGGAAAATGACTAAGTAAATTTTAACATTGGCTTGCCTAGCAAGTGTAGTGTTTGGCGCCATCACGATCCCGAGGGCTGAAAATTTGGGTCGTGACATCAACAAGCCCGCTCAAGGGGCAGCAGGAACAACGCACGAGTCGACATCACAACGACCATCAACGAGCAACACGCCCCTCTCCCAACAGGTATCATTTACATTGTTGATGATGCAGGTAACGACGCCCTCGCTGATATTCTGAGGAAAATGGAAGAGATGGAGAACGAAATAAAGCATTCCGCGACCAAATGAGGGAGCACCAAGAGAGGGTTGATAAGATACCAGGCGCTCCAAAGCTCCTGCCAAAACGGGACATCGGCTAGTTCGTTGAACAGCCGTACAACGATGAGGCAGCACCACATGCCATACCCAAACCTTCAAGATGCCGCCATACCTAAAAATATATGACGGCACAGTGGACCCTGAAGATCACATCATCCATTATGACACCGCCGTGAAAGGAAACGACCAAACCAAAGAACAAGTGTCGTCAGTACTACTGAAGAAGTTCGGTGAAACCCTGACTGGAGGAGCCCTAACATGGTACTCATGATTACCAGCACGTTCCATAGAGACGTTTGAGGAGATGGCCGATAAGTTTTTCACTACCCATGCTGGGGCCAAGAAAGCAGAAGCCAGGGTGACAACATATTTTCCATTAAACAATCGCCTGGCGAAGGACTCAGGGACTTCCTCGCCCGTTTCAACAGAGTAAGAATGACCCTCCCAAACGTGTCAGAGGGAATGGCAGTAGCAGCTTTCCAGAACGGGCTGAATACAAGTGGGTCAAGGGAGACCAGAAAACTGTTGAGCAGGCTCATGAAATACCCCCCACTACCTGGGAAGAAATACACAACTCCTACCGCGTCGAGGTAAGAGCTGACAAGGACGGCCTTAACGGTCCAAGCCAGCAGTTGACGTCGGTCCAGATGGTGTCGAGAAAAGACCGTTGAAACGACGGTCGAAGAGACCATGTAGGTACACGCATCAACCGTGAATAGCATCAATCGTACACTATAACGGTTGTCCTGTCACCCCCACCCCTCCCCGCGCCTGCCATGGAGACGGCCCATCTAGGCCACTGACAGGGACTCACCGAAACGAAAGGGGTATGCCTCCATTGTTATCTGCTCATAATTTTTGTGTTTCTTCTTCAAAAATAGTCTACGCCTTAAAGAAGATCGGCCCAAAGGTGAAATCACCGAAAAGGATGAAGCCCGACCCAAACACTAGAAAGTCGTCTGCCCTACGCGAATTCCATCAGGAATGAGGCCACAAGACCGAGGATTGCATAGCCCTACGGCAAGAAGTAGTAACATATGCTCCACCAAGGAAATTTGAGGGAGCTGATGAGCGACCGAGGAAGAGCCAATTTCGCAGGTGGGCGGGAACAACACCAAGGCCCCCCAAAGCCACCCTCCCCAGCTCGCACCATCCAAATGATCATCGGCGGAGGCGACGAAGCAACAATCAACCATGTGAAATTCACCACCACCCACAAATTGAAGTGGTATATCACCCATGAACGGTATGACGACCTCAAAGAAAGTATCATCTTCAATAAGTCGGATACCCATAGTTTGGCCTTTCCTCACTATGATGTTTTTGTCATTACTTTACTAATTTTAGATACCGATGTAAAAAGGATCATGGTGGACGACAGAAGCGGCACGTGTATTATCCACCCCCGAGTTCTCAGACAAATGACACTCGAGGATAAGATAGCACCACGCTGCATAACACTAAAAGGTTTTAACAATGCACTTGAACGGACCTCCAGAGAGATCACATTGTTCGTTCTGGCCGGAGGCGTCACCCTGGAAACAACATTTCATGTCATGAATCAAGACACAACCTACAATGCCATCATAGGAAGACCCTAGAAACACGCCATGAGGGCCATCCTGTCCAGCTTGTATCTAGTCATCAAGTTTCTTACCCCATGGGGAGTGTTTAGCATCCGCGGAGAACAGCGCACAGCCCAAGAATGCTATCGCATTGCCCAATACTGCACATACACTCAACAATTGAAAGGCGGAGACATGGAAGCGTAATAATTAGCAAAGTCGAGGTCCGGCGGTGACGTCATAAAAGACCCCGAGTGGAAGCCACAGGATCAACAGCGGAGGACCTCTGATACGCTCAAATTACACTTTAAAATAGTGTAAAGCGGTCGATGTCAAATGTAATAACCTAACTAGGTTGGGGTCGAATCCCATAGAGAACAATATGTAGGCGATTAGGAATGTAAGAGAATTATCACTTATCGTGCAGTGCCAAACACTTAGAATTTGGTTTAGAAAAGTTTTATACCTAAATGCAAAAATGTAAACTAAACTAGAAAGAAACTAAAATGATCAATGGCTACAAGTATGGATGCATCGGGAATTACACATCAAGTAACGATCCAATGTATTTCACGATTTTACAAATATGAGCGAGTTTATGTTAATTAGCCACGGATAATAATTCTTAATTAGCTTCTTCCGAAGACTAACAAGACTTCCTAAATTGAATTATTCTTAACCTAATTAATAGATTAAGCACACCCGGATATGGATACAAGTAGTTCAATCCTATTCCTAAGTAAAATCTATAAAATGAGAGTTAAAGCCTCAAGTTCTTGTTAATTAATCTTTCCCAACNGAATCTATAAAATGAGGGTTAAATCCTCAAGTTCTTGTTAATTAATCTTTCCCAACCCCAAATAATCTTTTCCAAAATTAATTCGGAGTTAATGGGCGAGTCCTAGGGTTAGCTAATCCCTTTGGAAACATTAAAGAATAAGAATAATTAAATAAACAATAACTCACTTCATAAATAAATAAAAATCATTCAATACATAAGCACAACAAGGTATTTAATCCACACTTTAAACATGAATATTTCCATAAACAAGATTACGTGTTGGAAATAAATACTACATACTTAAATATTCAATACAAAGCAAGGAAATAAAGAAATGAACATAAATGGGTAAGAAATCCTTAATCACAAGTTTCAAATCTTCAAGACCCAAGCGTGTGTACAAACCCTAGCTTCCAAAACTTGTTCTTCTCTAGTGCTGAAGACTAAAAATAAGTCAAAAAAATCTGCTAGGTCGTGTATTTGTGGGTTTGGAATTGAGAACATGTTAAATGCCTTTACTGCCTAGGTCTGATGCCCGTTGACCGCACCTGCGGAAGAATACACGCAGGTGCGGCTCCTCATGTGCGGCTCCGCATGTGCGGATAGCCCATCGCAAATACGGAATGTGAAGATAAGTGTTGGATCCGCAAATGCGGTCTTCAAAGCGCATATGCGCAACCGCTTCTGCGGTTCTTGACTCGCAGGTGCGATCCCAGGAGAAATTGTTCAATTCTGCAGATACGACCATATTTGAGAGCTAGTTTTAATCCTACAATTACGGCCTCATACTCGGATTCTTTGTTAGTCATATCGATACACTGTGTGGACTGGCGGATGAATTCGCCCGTATAATTCGACCCACTCTTCCCTCCGATACGGCAGGTTAGAAGGAAATTCAACGCCTCCATAAATGATGTCGTCCGCGAAGAGGTAGAAAAGTTGCCGCAAACGGTTCTATCAGAGAGACAAAATACCCCCCAATGGTCGCTAATGTGGTTATGGTGAAAAAGAAAAATGGGAAATGGAGCATGTGCGTGGACTTCACAGATCTGAATAAGGCCTGCCCGAAAGATTCATTCACATTACTTCACATTGATCAGCTCATCGATGCAACGACGGGGCATGAGCTTTAAAGTTTTTTGGACACCTATTCAGGTTATAACCAAATCCTCATGGAGGAAGAGGATCAGGAAAAAACAACTTTCATCCCCCACCAAAAGACGTACTGCTATAGAGTCGCAAGGGACAACCTACCAGAGGCTAGTGGCCAAAATGTTCAAAGAGCAGCTCGTCAAGACGATGAAAGTATATATAGACGACATGGTGGTCAAGTCGAAGGAAAGAAGACCACATCGACCATCTGAGAGAAGCCTTCAACATACATAGACAGTACGACATGAAGCTAAACCCCAAGAAATGCGCCTTCGGAGTGACCTCGGGAAAATTCCTCGGCTTCTTGGTGTCGCATAGAGGAATTGAGGTTAGTCCTGACCAAATTAAGGCTATAGAGGGAATACCTGAAAATCTGACCAGCAACAAGCAAGTGCAAAAGCTGACTAGTCGTATAGCCGCCCTGTCGAGGTTCATCCCATCCTCTGATAGATGCCACAAATTCTTCAGCGTACTCAAGAAGGACAATGGACTCCAGTGGAATTTCGAGTGAGTCATTTCCCTAAGGGAATTAAAAGCATACATGTCCTCGCCCCCGCTGCTCGCCAAGGCAAAACTCGACGAGCGTCTCCTAATCTACCTGGTTGTATCTGATGTTACAGTAAGTGCACTCTTGGTCCGTGAAGACAAAGGTACGCAATCTCCAATCTACTACATTAGCAAAACTTTGGTCGACGCCGAAATGAGGTATCCTCACCTCGAAAAGCTGGCCCTGACATTAGTCGTAGCTTCACGAAAGCTTAGACCGTATTTCCAATGCCATCTCATCTCACTAGTCACAACTTTCCCCCTAAGAAGCATCCTACATAAACCCTAACTGTCGAGTAGGTTAGCTAAGTGGGCCATCGAGTTAAGCGAGCACGATATAGTATACCAGCCGCGAACAGCGATAAAGTCGCAAGTACTCGTCGACTTCAACACTAAATTAATGCCTGAGGTCAAACGGGAGACCTCCATACTTCCCCCAAGTTACCTGACCTGTGGGTTCTGTAAACCGATGGCGCCTCCAACGCGTCAGGATTTGGACTGGGACTCATACTCGAGGTCCCGACAGGCGAATTCATCCGCCAGTCCACACGGTGTCCCGATATGACTAACAAAGAGGCCGAGTATGAGGCCGTAATTGCAGGATTAAAACTAGCTCTCAAATATGGAGCACAACGGGTCATCCTCCGATGTGACTCACAACTCGTCGTCAATCAAGTCACAAGGACTTTCCAAATAAAAGAACAAAGGTTGCACAAATATCAGGACAAGATTTGCAAGCTACTGCCCGAGTTCGACGAATGCCAACTCGACCAGATACCTCCGGCAAAGAACACCGAGGCAGACGGCCTCGCCAAACTGGCAGCAGCTATCAAGAACATAAACAGAAAAGAGAACGTGGTCACTCTCCTCCATTCATGAATAGACCAAGTCGAGGTACGAACTATAAACATGACTTGGGACTCCCGCAATCGTATTAAATCATATTTGCAGGACGAAGTGCTTCCATCTGACAAAAAAAGCCAAGAATCTTCGAATGCATGCAACCAGGTACAACATCATCGACAGTGACTTATACAAAAGAACGTTCGGCGGTCCCCTGGAAAAATGCCTAGGACCAAACCAAACGAGATGCGTCCTCGAAGAAGTAAACGAAGGCCACTTTGGATCCCACACCGGCAATCGAGCCCTCGCCATATGCCTCATACGAGTGGGTTACTACAGGCCCACCATGAAAAATGAGGTCGCCAACTTCGTTAGAAAGTGTGAGCAATGCCAAAAATACGCCCCCATGACTAACCAAGAGGGCGAGCACCTCCACTTAGTCACCTCGCCTTGGCCTTTCTTCAAATGGGGAATGGACATCGTCGGACCCCTTCAAGCGGGACCAGGTAATGTACGATTTCTTTTGGTTTTTACTGACTATTTCTCCAAGTAGGTGGAAGCAGGTGAATTCGCCTAAACACACGAATTGAAAGTTATCACATTCATATGGAGTAATAATATATGTCGCTTCCGCATCCCCAAAGAAATCAGTTGTGACAACGGACCCCAGTTCACAGGAAAAAAGATCGTTGAATTCTTCGAGAAATGGCACATCAAGAGAATATTATCCACGCCATATCATCCCGCAGGCAACGGTCAGGCGGAATCCTCCAACAAAACAATATTGAACATCATGAAAAAGAAGCTTGAGAACGCCAAGGGACTGCTGCCAGAATTACTACAGAAGTGTTATGGGTATACCGCACCACGCCAAAGATAAGCATAGGAGAAACACCATACTCACTAGTCTATGGGAGTGATGCCATAATACCGGTCAAGGTCGGTGAACCAAGCCTAAGGTACTCAAACGAGAGCGGGCCACGCAACGACGAAAGTAGAAGGCAAGACCTCGACGAAGCCGAAGAGCGGAGAGACATGGCCTACATAGGAATAATAGCTCAAAAAACAGGTAGAACGGTACTACAACACAAAATCCAAAGTCAGGTCGCTCAAGGTCGGGGACTATGTACGCAAAGCCAAAACACAAGCGAGCAAAGACCCACAGGAAGGCACACTAGGAACCAATTGGGAAGGCCCATACAAAATCACGGCGGCGGCAAGCAAAGGGTCGTTTCAACTAGAAACAATGGAGGGGAAACTACTGCCAAATAATCGGAACGTCACCCACCTCAAATACTTCAACTTCTAAGGATAGACGTCCTCCAAGTCGTACTCTTTTTTCCTCGCCCGAGTTTTGTCCCAATTGGGTTTTCTCGCGAAGGTTTTTAAAGAGGAGACAAAGAGGTTATCTCGAAGCAAGGTATAAGGTCATCGCTCGAACTCTCAACTACTTCTCCAGGTCGACTATTGAAGGGACTAGATAGATCGGGACTTCTCGAATGTATGTACGAACTGAGCAGAAACATGTAAAACTCTCCAATGAATGAATAAACAAAGCAATATGTGATATTCTTACATGACTCCACCAAGTTTACACATCACACCAATGCAGGAAATGTACATTCGACATCGTTCGAATTAACTTACATTCGACCTCGCTCGAATCATTTTTCAAGTCCGCATTAGACATTGTTCGAATCGACTTATATTCGACCTCATTCGAATTAACTTACATTTGACCTCGCTCGAATCATTTTTCAAGTCCGCATTCGACATTGTTCGAATCGACTTATATTCAACCTCGTTCGAATTAACTTACAATCGACCTCACTCGAATAATTTTTCAAGTCTACATTCGACATCGTTTGAATCGACTTATATTCGATCTCATTCGAATTAACTTACATTTTACCTCGCGCGAATCATTTTTCAAGTCTGAATTCGACATTGTTCGAATTGACTTATATTCGACATCGTTCGAATCGACTTAAATTCGACCTCGTTCGAATTAACTTACATTCGACCTCGCTCGAATCATTTTTCAAGTCCGCATTCGACATTGTTCGAATCGACTTATGTTTGACCTCATTTGAATTAACTTATATTCGACCTCATTCGAATTAACTTACATTCGACCTCGTTCGAATCATTTTTCAAGTCTGCATTCGACATCATTCGAATTAACTTATATTAGACCTCGTTCAGATTAAATTTTATTCTGCCTCACTCGAATTATTTTTTAAGACTAACATTCGACCTCGTTCGAATCAAGTTATATTCCACCTCGATCAAATGTCTTAACGACCGACGGCGTTCGGACCAATTGAGAGTCAGGGACTCTTACAAAGGGAGACATTCACAAAAAAGGAAAAATAGCCGAAAATACACAAAAATAAATAAATTGTTCCACTCAAATCATTCCATTCCAAAAACATCTTACAAAGGGCTTGAAAGACGCCCCCACAAAAACAACAAAAACAAACAACGATCAACAGAGTCAAACAACACAAAATAAGTGAATAAAGTTAAAACATGGAAGGAAAACTTACTCGCAGGGCCATGAAAGAGATGCCCAGTGATAGGTTCACATCGTTAAGCTTCTGCAGCGTCTTGTTCTCAGAATTCGCGCAAAAAAAGAGCAAAGGCCGGAACCACCCATTCTGAGTTAACCAGGAGGTTATAATCGAAGGGGATGAAAATGTTCTGGTTAGACCCCTCCGTTCTTATTTAAACTTGGGTGAACCTCTATTTAAAGGACCGCACCTCCTCAGGGTCAGTGTTGGATCTCGACCCGTCATCTTCTATGAGGACGGTTTTACCTTTATCGTCCGCTGATGATGAGCCAACTTCAGTTGCTCGTGCACATTCCTCCCCCGTGTTGTCCCCTCCCGCCTCCGATGGCCTCTCCTCCGTGGCGATCTTCGGCGCGGGAACAACCTCAATGCCTAGTGATGCGCCGACTTCGCATCCAAAACAATCAGCCTCTCAGGCGTTGCATCGGTAGCGCTAACCATTCCAGTTTCCACTCTCTGCTTTTTTAGCGGTGCCGCCTCTTCCTCGCCGGGAGATGGCTCATCGATCATATGCAAAACAGGGTGGGCAGAGGTCTCAGCCAACATAACGGCCGCCTGTGGGCCAGACTCACCCAATGGCGGAGTTAGGGTTTGATCACTCTGTACGGACTCGCCCAGTACGAATTGCATCTCGTCCGAGGTGATTGCCTGGTGGAATGCAGGCACAGGAGCCTTCGCCTTCTTAGAAGCTTGTCAACCTGACACAAAAAGAGAACCATGTCAAAGAGAAATAGTACATGGCAACAAGCTATAACGAAGATGAAATGGTTTTAAAATTGAAATCCAACTTACCGGTCGAAGGCTTGGGCCCAAACCGTTTATTGAAGGACGCTTAGTCACGAATCCCCATGGTGTGAGGCAGGATGCAGGCTACCCAGTCGCTGATGTCAGTAGCCAGGGGACGTAGACGCCTCTCAGCTACAAAAGGAAAATAAGTCAAACACACAAAAAAAACAAAGAAGAGTGAGTAAGCATAATTCAAATAGTAAAAAGACTTACTATTGAAGTTCCATTGCTTAGGAAATCCGCACGGGATCGCCACCATGTGCTCGGTTTTGATATAGAAGTAGTTGAACCAAGATCGGCGGTTCTCCTTGTCGTCCATCCCCACCACTAACCCTTTGGTTCCATAGTGGCGAAGATGAATCATTGTACCTCTGTAGAAACTCGACGCGAAAAGGTGCAGAAGGTGACTAACGGAGACTTCGCAGCCGGCCAACTCCGCGAATTTCGTCAATATGAGGAAAATTTTGTAAAGGTAAGGGGAGATATGCGTCGAGCAGATGCCGTAAAAATGACAGAACTCTTCCACTAATGGAATAAGGGGAAAAGTATAGCCTACCAAGAACGGCAGGCGTAGAATGAGAAATACCTGGGCCGATGGACCTGTATCACATCGTCCCCCACCAAAACGGTATCAGTATGAGGGCAAATATGGTATTCAAATCTGAGGGCTAAGATCTGCTTCGACCCTATCTCGGACAATACCAGCTCAGGGTGTGGAACAGGCTCTTTTGAGAAGTCGTTCCTAGAAGTGGGGTTGCGTGGGATAACCTCCTCCACGGTGGGAAGTATTGACGGAAGAAGAAATAGGAAGCAAGAACTGGGGAGTAATAAGAAATAGGAAGCACGAATTGGGGAGTAAGAAGAAATAAGAAGCAAGGACTGAAGAAGAAGAAGAAGAGTGCATAAATGAAGTAGGAAATGCGAAAGTTTCATTTAGAAACTTCCCTCCCTCTATTTATAAACAATTGTCGCGCCCGAATCGACGCAAGTAACAGTCAGTGGCTCTAAAATCGAAGCGGCGGAGGATCGAGAAACGACACAGTGCGTTGGAAAGATGCGTAATGATGATGTATGTGGCAGTTGACATCATCCTATGCCAGTCACGCCGACCATGACCCTTGGGACGGCATGCCACCATTTTGACGTTGAACACTTCCGCTCAGTAATCACGTCGGAATTTCTCTAGACCGGTTGCAGATAAAGTCCGCTCATCGAGATCGTCCAAGAATACGACCTCATTAAGCAGAGGGACTAACTGTATGGGTCAAAATCAGGCTAGGTTTAGCAGATGTAAATGAACGAGTTGCGGCCTAGGTCGAGCAAGGCCCAGTAGCAAGGAGTCGCCAAGGGAGAGACCAGGACCTAGGTCGATTAGAGAACGAGTAGTAGCAATGGTTAAAATAGTCTAGAATTACGAAAAGGAATATTCTATTGAATATTCCATCTATTGTACTTTTTAGGTTTTCTTATGAATATTCCTTGTAAATAGTAGGAGATAGGGAACAAAAAGGGGGTCTTCACTTTTGTGATAAGAGCATCTTGTAAAAGGTTGACTATCAAGAATATGTACAAAATCTTGTCTTGTCGTTCTTGTTGAGTTTTCATAATTTTTTCTACTTTTCTACTCACAAGATCCAAGAACACTTGTCCATCTTCATAGTTTATTCGAACACGTTGCTGTCAGAAGATGGAATCATCCACATCATTCAATATTTAGGTGATAAATTCCTTCCATTTACATTTACACCCTTTGTCACATTTATTGCTTACCATTACTCTCATATTTATTGATAATCATTGAGCATATACTTTATATTTAACAATCTCGAACACAGTCTCTTATCACCGACATGCTTTAATTTTAGATCTAGGATTTATTATGCTTAACTAGGGTTTGTCCATTATTACTTTATATAATTAGTTTAACAAAAAGCTTAACATTTTTTGGTCAAACAGACACTACTTTGCTAACAGAAAAATTAAATATTTATACTAATATTCTGCAAAAAGAAAACAATATATAGTAACGGCACCACTTTGCAGTAGAGAGTACTTCTTGATCCGTTGGTCACATGTGTATTTGGGTTCGTAAAAGTTGTAGGTTACCTAGATATTCTACTTTTTAAATATCTTTGAAACTTAGGAGAATTTAACATACACTTCCTTTGGCAATAATATTCAATTAAATCATTGGGCCAGGGCTTTCAATTTATTGAAAAATGATATTAAATAATATTTTTGTTTTAAAATGTAAATACGACACCGCTTAAAAAAGTTTTGCTTACCCCTGCGACGGCTCGAATCCTTAACCACATAGGATGATATGGTTTCACTTTCAAAACCAAACAACTCATATATTATAGGAGTATATACAGGTATATATAGTTTCCTTGTTTATTCTTCTTTCAGTGACACGGATTTTTGATAAGTAAATACTTAGGAGACATTTGGCCATAAATTTTGCACAAAATAAACTTAGATTTTATTTGGCAAACACTTGTTTGGCCATAAATTTTGCCTATATTTTGGCAAATCTGGTTTTGAGCCAAATTCCTAATAATACACATGTTTTTCCAAAATAAATTTGGAAAATATGTTTTGAAAACGTATCCAAACACATTTTCATCTTCAAATCAAACTTTATCCAAAATAAATTTTTCAAAACAAATTTAGGAATCTATGATCAGACGCCAGCTTATAATACCCTTGAATGTACCAAAGAAAGCTTTCAAGAATGTGCCAAAGAAAGATGTTTCAAAAGAATAAGAAAAAAATAATGTGCACCTACGCTAGTCTGAAGGGCTAAGGACGTTGTGGTTTTTAATATTTTTAAAGAGTTTTTAAATATTTAAAATTTAAGTTTAAATGTGATAAACATACAATATATGAAACCTCTTCCGTCTTGAATGTTTAAAATCATACTCTCTTCTTCGTCTTGTATGTTTATCACATCACTATAATATATGAAAATTATTATTTATAGAATATATTTTATTTTGGAAATTATTTTTGGCAAACCGCCGAGTATAAAGTAAGTGAAATGTGATAAACATACAAATCGAAGGAGAGAGTATGATTATCGTGATGTGATGTTATTTCGTCTCCCAATGTTTCAAGAGCGGACAACCAAAGCACAATTTCAATTCCTTTTGGATAACTTCAAAAATAAATTTGCGGGATGGAAAATTAGGTTTTTATCTCTACCTGGTCGACTAACTCTCATTAAAACCTTTTCAAATTTATCCAATCATATCATGCAACATATCGTTCCCAAAACACATAATCCATAAACTGGAGCAATACATGCGTAATTTCCTTTGGGATACCACCAACCAAAAAAAAACTACACTTGCTCAGCTGGAAGATAGTCACAACCCTGACCTCAATGGGAAGGCTTGGTATTCAGAGGCTCCAATACAAAAATGAATCACTACTAGCTGCACTTGCATGGCAACTATTCCATTCAACAGAACAACTATGGGCTACCACACTAATACAAAAATACAAACACACACGAATATGGAGCAACTATTCAACTACCTGGCAAAATATCCTCTTAGGATGGCACAAATGTCAGCTTGGGATCCAATGGCAACCAAGATCCAAATCAGACCTTAATTCTGGAATACGGCGTGGCTTGCACCAAACACTCCTATTCGGTCTATAATTAGTGGGCCACTTCCGGATAAACACATCCATCGATCTATTAACTCATATAGGGTCCATAATCAATGGAACTGGCATGATATTCCTTTTCAATTACCTAATAACATAAAGAACTTAATAAACAACATCATCATTCCAGTTTATGCATACAAACCAGACTCTCTCTATTGGGCCTTATCAAACAATGGCAAATTTACAGTCCAAACGTGTATGCCAAACTAATTCAACAATCCTCTTTTTATCACACCCCTATAAACACTTATACTTGGATTTGGAAACTACCCGTCATACCAAAATTGAAAATATTCATCTGGCCCATCATCCACCAACGTATACCAACCAAAAAATACCTTTAACATATTGGCATTACGGTGGACGACCAATGCCCTAACTGTCAAAATAATACTGAATCCATCAACCACCCCTTCTTACTTTGCCCTTTAACACACATTTGGCAGCAATTAGGGTTGCAATGGTTTACCACCAGTACTGAACCCCCATGCCCACCATCAACTTGGTTAAGACAACTCATGCTCATTAAGATACAAAATATCCCTCACAATATGAATACCAAAATCTATCTGACTTACACATTGTGGAACATCTGGATTTATCGAAACAATTGTCACTTCAACACTAACACACAACAACAACACATAAAAAAAATTAATCAACAGCCATTGGAATTTATATATTTAGCAACAAATTTCGTTACCCCCAAAATAACTCATGTAAAATGGTTTCCTCCAAAAGAAAAAACTTATAAATTAAACATTGATGGGGCAGTATCACAACGAACACATACGGCAGGTATAGGGGGCTGATACGCGATGATCAAGGTAGCTGGGTAATAGGTTTCGCAGGAAAATTGGGAACATCGAACATTATCCACACAGAGCTTAAAGATCTATTTCAGGGACTGGAATCGGCCCACAGACGCAACTTATTTCCTCTGGAAATTAATATTAGCGCACGTGAGGTAATAACACTACTACAACATGATAACTTGGCACATACTAATCTTGTAGCTGAATGCAGGCACCTCCTGGATCACATGCCTGATATCATAATTCACCACACCTACAAGGAGGGTAACATGGTGGCTGAATGTTTAGCAAAGGAAGGATGCAACATGTTGGATGCACCAAATTGTACTCTTTTTGAACAGCCACCACTTTTTGTCAAGCAGTTTTTGGACATGGATAAGGCGGGAACACTACGCTACAAACGTCATACTTATGAACTGGTGACACAAGACGCGCAGCTGGATAATCAACCTTCAGACCAATTGCAAGCACAACCATGCACAAATTATGTCGTTGGACATGCAGATACTATGCACGTCTTTTGTAATCGTACTTCTAATTATGTAAACATAACAAACTCAACTATGGATGCACACGCATCCAACTCTCTGTAGTCCTTATATTTTATTTTTTAATGCAATCTTATCTTTACTACCAAAAAAAAAATATAGGTTAGGGGTATTCAAACCGAATCGGATAACCGCACCAAACCGAAAAACCAAACCAAATCGTTAAAAACCCCGACTAGGTTTGGTTTGACTTGATTTGGTATTGAGTAAAAAAAAATGAACCAAACCGACATATAAATATATAATTTATATATATATTTAAGACTTTATATTGAATTTTCTTTAAAAAATCTAGAAATATTTGGGATTCTCTCATGTGTTTACCTTGAAAGCGTGCATTGACGGAAAATTATTGATAGACAACTAAGAAAATAACTATCACGTGTTACTAACATAATTCTCCCATTGCAATATTTTAATAGATCATATGTTTATCAATTTTTTTAATATTTACTAAACATATGTTCACTTATCAAAACTTTATTTATAACTTTAACAAAGTAAAATTCAAATAATATTCATGTAACAAAAAAATCAAAAACCCGACAAAACTGAACCAATCCAAACCGATATAGTTGGTTTGATTAGGTTTTGATAAAAACCGAACCACCCCGGTTCATGTACACTTGTAGGTGTTGATTAAAAAAATGATATTGAGTTTGAGTTGGAATATCTAAAAATAAAAAATATTTTAGATAAACAATTGTTGAAATATTATTCGTACCATAGAATATTTTTTAATAAAATAAATTTCACCGTATCTTTATACACCCTTGAATACGAATTGTGGTGGTGTTATTACTTAGGAAGATTGTGGTTGTGGAGCTGCAAAATTGGGCTTTAAATGGGTTTCTTGTCCAGAAATTGAAGGTCCTTATTAACAAGGAATCTTTACAATAATAGCCGTCCATATCATTGCTTACTTTTTCTAACTATATATATAGATCGTACATTGATTATCCACAAACATACACATATAATACATAAATTATGCATATATTATACCTCAAGCGGCTATTTTTATTTAAATTGTCAGGTGGCCGGCTATTTGGATTAATTTATATAGGGGTAAAGATCACTTTTAACCTGTGACCGGAATTATTTACATCCGATAGATGCAAAGTGTATAAAAGTTGTATATTTTTTATATATAACATACAAAATATACATATGTATAAAAATATATATATATATATATCGGTTATTATTTTGAGAGCGCCTATAATATCATTTTCCCATATATTTTGTAATAAAAATTGCGTGGGGCGCCCTATTTGGTCGCCCCATTTAACCTATACCCTAATTTTTACAACTTCAGGCGACGCCTTCCTGATACATGTGCAAAACTTCAGCTTATTTAGTGCTGAAGTTTTTACAAATGAACTAAATAACTTCAGTATCTTCTGCTGAAGTTTTTGAAAAAGCTTTATTGCAAAACTAATGAATCCGGGACAAAACTTCAGTTTATCTAGTGCTGAAGTTTTTACAAATGAACCAAATAACTTCAGCATCTTCTGCTGAAGTTTTTGAAAAAGCTTTATTGCAAAACTAATGAATCCAGGATAAAACTTCAGCTTATCTAGTGCTGAAGTTTTTACAAATGAACTAAATAACTTCAGCATCTGAAGTTTTTGAAAACGAACTAAATAACTTCAGCATCTTCTGCTGAAGTTTTTGAAAACACTTTATGACAAAACTAATTAATCCAGGACAAAACTTCAGCTTATTTAGTGCTGAAGTTTTTACAAATGAACTAAATAACTTCATCATCTTCTGCTGAAGTTATTGAAAAAGCTTTATGACAAAACTAATTAATCCAGGACAAAACTTCAGCTCATTTAGTGCTGAAATTTTTACAAATGAACTAAATAACTTCAGCACTTCTGCTGAAGTTTTGTGTGATTGCCTTTGCTACTTCAAGTCCGTATGCCTGAAGTTTATGCGAAAAGTGAATACGCTTGTAATTTTTTTACAAAACGAGTATAAGTTAAAACGTGACCCAAAAAATAGACATGGATGCAAAAGCCCCTATTTCGTGCGATCTAATGAAAAAATAGGCCCATATATAGGTTTGTTTTAAGAGGTTTTATTATTATTATGATACATTATACACTTAAGTTCAATCTTAAACAACTTACTTTTGTATATTCAGGTTAGGAGGATTGTTTTTTGCTATATCTAGTCATGTTGTTTGCAACAAATTATATGTGATACAAAAATAAATTGCAACCACAATATAAATATCAATATCAAGAGACATAATTTTTTTGATAAAATGATATGAGGGTACAATTCTGTTTGTTCCCTTGATTTTTCTCTCATGATTATCTCCATAATTCGAGGGCCTTAGCAGCGTATTTCTCGAACGTAGGACTTTGAGCAAGACAGATTTGACATGTCTTCCAAGAGTTTCATGGAATTTGGAAGATCTCTTATTTGATGTCTTTGTGCATATTCCGATAGTTTATGGAATTGTTGAGATCCTCTTTGAAGGACATATGTAGCCTTATGTATAGGCATGAATTAGGGTTTGGGTGGACTAGTCACCAAGTAACCCGAATAGACTCATAATATTTCAAGAGTTGTCTTGAATTTAGGACTTATCTTGATTTATTACAATTTCAGTGTCTACAAATGCCCCCTACTTCAAGGTTTGTCGAGGTGTAGACTTGCTGAATCATGAAAACGAGACTTGAAGTACCCGACCATCATAACAGATAATCTTGAAACTTGAAGTTTTTGATTTGCAGGAGGAAGAGATGAAGAGCAGAACTTGTCCCACTGGGCGTGCCAATTTGTTTGCAACAAATTATATGTGATACAAAAATAAATTGCAACCACAATATAAATATCAATATCAAGAGACATAATTTTATTGATAAAATGATATGAGGGTACAATTCTGTTTGTTCCCTTGATTTTTCTCTCATGATTATCTCCATAATTCGAGGGCCTTAGCAGCGTATTTCTCGAACGTAGGACTTTGAGCAAGACAGATTTGACATGTCTTCCAAGAGTTTCATGGAATTTGGAAGATCTCTTATTTGATGTCTTTGTGCATATTCCGATAGTTTATGGAATTGTTGAGATCCTCTTTGAAGGACATATGTAGCCTTATGTATAGGCATGAATTAGGGTTTGGGTGGACTAGTCACCAAGTAACCCGAATAGACTCATAATATTTCAAGAGTTGTCTTGAATTTAGGACTTATCTTGATTTATTACAATTTCAGTGTCTACAAATGCCCCCTACTTCAAGGTTTGTCGAGGTGTAGACTTGCTGAATCATGAAAACGAGACTTGAAGTACCCGACCATCATAACAGATAATCTTGAAACTTGAAGTTTTTGATTTGCAGGAGGAAGAGATGAAGAGCAGAACTTGTCCCACTGGGCGTGTCAATTTGTTTGCAACAAATTATATGTGATACAAAAATAAATTGCAACCACAATATAAATATCAATATCAAGAGACATAATTTTATTGATAAAATGATATGAGGGTACAATTCTGTATGTTCCCTTGATTTTTCTCTCATGATTATCTCCATAATTCGATGGCCTTAGCAGCGTATTTCTCGAACGTAGGACTTTGAGCAAGACAGATTTGACATGTCTTCCAATAATTTCATGGAATTTGGAAGATCTCTTATTTGATGTCTTTGTGCATATTCCGAGAGTTTATGGAATTGCTGAGATCCTCTTTGAAGGACATATGTAGCCTTATTTATAGGCATGAATTAGGGTTTGGGTGGACTAGCCACCAAGTAACCCGAATAGACTCACATTTCAAGAGTTGTCTTGAATTTAGGACTTATCTTGATTTATTACAATTTCAGTGTCTACACATGTTAAGGTTGTTAGGATCAGGCCAGGAAGGTTATAATCTGATAGTATCAACAACAAAAAATATTATACTAACAATGTATATAACTTTAACTCTTTTTATAAACCTATCTTAACTCGCTTAATTCTAACCTAACTGTCATGGACTAAATATCTAACTTGTCGTGATAGCGCCTATTGTGAAACTAGGCAAGCCGACATTTCTCAAAATGATTTCAATATATAACAGAAGTGAGCTAAAGCAGTTAAACTAACAAAAGGTTTACATAACAACGAGGTAAAGACCCAAAACACAAGTGCGAAATAATAGCCCGAAATCGGAGTGTCACTAAGTCATGAGCATCTAACAATCAGTCCAGAAACAGAGTCCACTAAAGTCTGTGACAAATGCCAATACAAAGAGAACAGATGATAAGAAAGGAAAAACAAGGACTGCGGACGCCGGCAGCTACCTCGTAGGTCTCCGAAAATCAGCTCGCACACGAACTCAGCGACCTCCAAAACCGTACACACCTCGATTTGCACATGAAGTGCAGGGTGTAGCATGGGTACATCCAACTCAGCAAGTAACGGAGTTAAATAAAGGACTGAGAAGCAGTGACTAGCTATGTAAATACAATTCATTTCAAAAGTTTTAAGTAAAGAATGGACATTCTTTCAAATACGGTAGTTTAAGTCAAAAATCAGTTCGAGTTCAAGTAAACCAGATATAAATCTTTCAATACAACAGATAACAACTAAGTGCAACAATAATTAAAATCAAGTACAGCCTCTCAAGGCAATAGTCACTCAACTCATCTCAAGAGCTCATACCCTCGGCTCTCAGCCCTCAATACACACTCTTAATAGGTACTTGTTCTCACTGGGGGTGTACAGGCTCCGGCGGGGCTCCTTCAGCCCAAAGGCTATATTTCTGCGGCGTGCAGCCCGATCTAATATTGTTGCGGCGTGCAGCCCGATCCAATATTGTTGTGGCGTGCAACCCGATCCAATACTGCTACGGTGTGCAACCCGATCCAATACTGCTACGGCGTGCAACCCTGTCACGACCCAAATTCCCACCCTTTAGGCCGTGACTGTGCCTAACGTTGAACCCGCTAGGCCAACCAACGTATATCTTGCAATAGTAATTTAAAACCTTTTAATAAGAAATAAAACGCTAACCTTTCAACTTTAACTATTTCAATCATATACTGGGATAATAGTGGGAAATCGTTTCACCGTACATCAATAACATACCCTTCCCAACAATAATCTTTCCAACATCGATAATAAAAACAACAAAACTTGAATGCGGAAAGGAGGAACATAACAATCATA
>MDKH01027874.1:0-11155 GCA_005239495.1 Nicotiana undulata | reverse complement strand
CTAATGGAGGTTGGGGATGGAGGAAAGGGCTGAACTTTTGATAATTCCCGTGCAAGTGTTCTAGTTTTGGACTTAGGAATTAAAATTAACTGGGCGATTTTCGCACCTGCGGAAAAATAATCGTCGCAGGTGCGGAAAAATGCTCGCACCTGCGGCCTTGGGCCAGCCCAACAGGGGGCGCTCCTGCGGAAAAGGATCTGCTCTTGCGGAGGCCGCTCCTGCAGGAATTTGGTCGCCCCTACGGAAAATCACGCGCCTGCGGTCTCGCTCCTGCGGGCTGAGTCTCGCGCCTGCGGACTGTGGGCAAAAGGCTGGGGAACGCACCTGCGGCTGGGCAATCGCACCTGCGGTCACACCAGCTGCTGTGCACCAGCAGTGGTTTCTGCTGGTTTTTGGCCTCGCGCGGGGTCCGGGAGGCACCTGGGCCCACCCGAGCCCCCGTCCAAAAATACCAACAAGTCCTAAATCACTTAGCGGACTCGCTCGAACTTTCGGAACACGAAAAACAACAGCGGAACTCGAACTCAAACCCCAAGACTTATTTAATCAAATCTTAAGAACTTAAAATTCTAGAATTCATTTCCAATACGCCGAACCGGCCTAAACTGCTCGGAATGACATCAAACTTTGCAGATACGTTATACATGACATCACGGTACTATTCCCGGTCTCGGAATCTCATTCGGACCTTGGGAACATAACGCTACTTTCCAAGCCACATTTCAAATTCTTTAAAACCTCAAAGTCTCATTTTTTATCCGAAACCACTCAATTCACGCCCGTTTTACACCAAATTTTACAAATAAGACAAATAATATATAATAAACCTGTTCCGGGCTCCGGAACCATAATACGGGCCCGGTAACACGGTTTTCACATAATTATTCACTTTCATATTCCTTTATTATTTTCAGACAACAATTTCTTTTAAAAATTCATTTCTCGGGCTTGGGACCTCAGAATTCGATTCCAAGCATATGCCCAAGTCCCATATTTTTCTATGGACCCTCCGGAACCGTTGAATCACGGGTCCGGGTCCGTTTACCAGAAATGTTGACCAAAGTCAACTATATTCATTTATTAATTATCAAAACTCATTTTTATCAAATTTTCACATAATAGCTTCCCGGATACACGCCCGGGCTGCGCACGCATATCGAGGTGAGACTGCGGAGGCTCTCGGAGTCTCGGAACACATATATAGCTTAAATTACATAAGATGACCGTTTGGGTCATCACAAACCTCCACTCATGCAAATTAACATCGAAATATAAATCAAGAGTTACCTTTTCTCTCTGTTTTTCCCTTTGTCTCTCTTCCTCTTCTTTCAATTTACGAGCACGCTCCCTAGAAGTCATAGAAGTCATTGAAAGATTAGAAAATTATGAGCGTGCATGATGTAAGCTAAAAGAAGCATTATCAAAAACTACTCTGATTCATAACGAACAAAACAAGTGAAATAATATTAACAACATACATGATAAAGGTCAAAAACTTTCATCAGTTCTCTTCCTTTTCATTTGTGTAGAATTATCCAAATTCTCCAAATCGTCATCCTTTTCTTGCAAAATGTCAAAAGTATCACGAGGTAGAACTTTTCTTGCAACATGCCAGACTTTATTTGAAGTATCGTCGACATAAAATACTTGTAATGCTTGGTTTTCTAATACAAATGGCTCATTAGTTTTCAATAATCGTTGACAGTTAACACTCACAAAGCCATATTCATCCATTTTAACTCCCTTTTCGTGGTCATACACATCAAACCACATACATCTAAACAAGATCACTCTTTTTCCTCCAATAAATTGAAATTCCAGAATCTCAGTTAGTTCTCCATAATAATCAATATTTCTATTCTCTTCATCTGTCTCGCCAACTACAACCACCCCATAGTTTTGAGTTCTCAAACACCTGTCATATTCTTCCACATGAAACCTATATCCATTAGTAATGTAACCTTTAAAACGTCTCACATATGGCAGAGGACCACGTGACAAAGTGAGCAAATCTTCCATTTTCTTACTGTTATCACATTTGTACAATTCTACAACCTATCAAAATATAATTTAATTAGCAAATACTATAATAAATTATGTTTTAAAAAATAACAATAGTATATAACTAGTACTAACCTTTCTTTTAAACCAGGTAATGAACTCCCTATCGGAATGTTTTTGAGAGGTATCACTTGGAATTTGTGAAAACTCTCTACAAAAAATTAAAGAATAAAATATTATTTTAATTGAAATCATGGATAAAGTATAAGTGAATTATTATGTCGAGTCAATACTTACTCGAGAAATGGTTGAATTTCATCACAGTTCTTCAAAATATAAATATGTGCTTGCTCTAATTCATCTGGATTAAGTTTGCCTAATTTTCCACCTCTTAATTCTTTTCCAGATTCACGAAAAATTGTTAAACCTCCATCAGATTCAATAACACCACCATCATAATTCCGCTCAAGGCGATTAAACTTTGTTTCCATTGTATGCAAATACCTTGAGCATAGAGTCAAACATTCAGTTGCCAAATATCCCTCCGCGATAGAACCTTCTGGGCAAGCCCTATTACCAACTAAAGATTTCAAAAAGTATAGCCATCGCTCCACTGGATACATCCATCGATATTGAATAGGTCCACCAATCATAGCTTCATTAGCTAAATGAACTGGCAAGTGCATGATTACATCAAAAAATGAAGGAGGGAATACCTTTTCTAACTTGCACAAAGTTATAGGAATTTGAGCTGCTATATGTTCCAACTCATCCATTCTTAAACATTTTGCTCCAAGCAAGTTGAAAAATAAAGACAACTCAATAAGAGGTTCACATACAGATTTGCAAAGCATACCACGTATAGCAAGTGGAAGTAAATGTTGTAGAAGAACATGGCAATCATGACTTTTTAGGCCTGAAATTTTGCGATCTTTAATGTTGACGCACTGAGATATATTTGATGAATATCCATCTGGAACCTTTAAGTTCTTTAGGAATCCGAAAAATGTGTTCTACTCTTCAGGAGATAACGTGTAACATGCTGTTGGTAGCTCATATTTATCCCATTTTTAATTGGATGCAATTCTTTCCTTATGTTCATTGCTTGCAAATCCAATCGAGATTTTATGGTATCTTTGGTTTTTCCTTTGACATTTAAGATTGTCCCCAAAATATTGTCACATACATTTTTCTCAATATGAATCACATCTAAATTATGTCGCAACAATAGAGTTTTCCAATAGGTAAGATCAAAGAAAATACTTTTCTTATTCCAGTTATCACCCCTACTCTCATGCAATATTTTAATCTTTTTCTTTGGATCCTTTGTGAGTGGTAAACCATCTAAATCAGCCACTTGATCAAGTATATCCTCACCGGATAAAATTTCAGGTGGTAGTCTTCGCTCCTTAGTGCCATCAAATGACTTTTTATCATTCCTCCATTTGTGATTAAGAGGAAGAAAGCGTCTATGACCCATATAACACTGCTTTTTACCATTTTCTAACCTAATCGATGATGTTTCTTTATTGCAACATGGGCAAGCCAATTTTCCTTTTGTACTCCCTCCAGATAAGTTTGCATAAGCCGGGAAGTCATTAATGGTCCATAATAAAGCTGCATGTAACATAAATTTCTGTCTAGTTGACGCATCAAAGGTCTCCACTCCAGTTTCCCATAATTCCTTTAATTCATCCATCAAAGGCTGAAGATAAACATCAATTGCGTCTCCTGGACTTTCAGGACCAGGAATAAGCGTCGACAAAATAAAATTCTCTTGCTTCATGCATAGCCAAGGTGGTAAATTATAAGGAATAAGTACAACAGGCCAAATGCTATACGGAGTTCTAGAACTTCCAAATGGTTGAAAACCATCACTAGCAAGTCCAAGTCGAACATTACGAGGTTCAGCGGCGAAAGATTGGTGAAGTTCATCAAACTTTTTCCATGCCATTGAGTCAGCTGGATGCCTCATTATTCCATCGTCAACTATTTTGTCATGATGCCATGTCATTAAAGATGATATCTTTGAGGACATAAACAACCTTTGGAGTCTTGGTTTTAAGGGGAAATAACGTAAAATCTTGTGCGCTATCTTTTTCCCACTCTTAAATTTAGTTTCTCCACTATGTTTATCCTTTTTCCATCTAGACGCTCGACAAACTTTGCAAGATTCAAGAAGCATGTCATCCTTCCAAAATAACATGCAATTATTCTTACACGCATCAATCTTCCTGTAAGAAAGTTCAAGATCTCGAATTATCTTCTTTGCCTCATAATATGAATCTGGCAAGTTTGATTCATCAGGAAATAGATCCTCCTTCAACATCTTCAACAACATTGTAAATGATTCATGACTCCAACGCCCAATACTTTTGATATGAAGCAATTTAACCATAGTAGAAAGTTTAGAAACTTTTGAATTTTGGTACAATGGTTGCTCAAAATCCTTTAAAATCTTACAGAATTTTTTCGCTTCAAGATTTGGTTCCTCCTCAAGAAAATCATCACCGTCAATATTCGTATTGTTTGCATCAAAATCAGGGTATAAATCTCTTAGTATCCCATGTATTTCATCCTCAACGTCAGCTTCTTCGATGTCATCATCTTCTACATCTTCTGGAGTTGATTGTGGCTCACCTAACTTTTCCCCGTGGTGATACCAAAAAGTATAATTTTGAATTATTCCATGTACTATTAAATGTGACTTAACCATCTCACGTGTTCCCGAAGATGTATTAAAACATTTGATACACGGACAACGTATTACACGCGCTTCACTTAATCATGTAAAAGAAAAATCCAAAAAAATCTCCACCCCAAGCTTGTAAGCATTACCAAGTCGGTCATGGATAAGTTCCATCCATTTCTTATCAGGTGCCATAATCTGTTGCATGTATAATATATATGTATATCTATGATTAAAATAATGTATTAGCCATAAGTAAACATTTATTCAACAAGCCAACAAATAAGCAAACACTTCAACTTATATGTCGTACAAATGTATACTAAAGCAAAATCGATAATAAATTATCGTATTGTCTTTTGAATGCCTAATTCATATCGAAAAAGTCATAAGCCAAACTCTAATAACCTAAAAAAGCTTGTAAAAGTTTTCCATTAACAAGTCTATAATAACAAAAATAAAGACACACAATAATTGAAAGGCGATACAAGCAGGAGAAATATTGAGTATTTACTTCATTTTATCAATTCACTAAGGCACAATGACTTAATCAACAACAACAACATACCCAGTATAATCTCACTAGTGGGATGTGAGGAGAGTAGAGTGTGCGCAGACCTTACCCCTACCCCGAAAAGGGTAGAGAGGCTGTTTCCGAGAGACTCTCGGCTCAACAAGAGATACATTAATATCAGAAAAGAAACAAGAGATGAAGTATAAGATTACCATTTACAAAAAAAAAAAGTGTTCTTATTAACAGAGATGATAGCCTATGATTGATTTTTATCCTTTCTTTTTTAGTTTTGCAATAATCTTAAACACTTTACCCTAGGCTAATAGATATGATGTCTTAGAATTCTTCCAAAAATTCTAAATTGTACGAGTATTTGGTCGCTATGCCCAAACCCTTCAACAGAAAACACTATACTAGTACCCATTTCAGTCGATGCCTAAAACTATCCTAGACTGTAATGAAAACTAGAGCGATCCCCACAACAAACCAGAAGCATAGATAAACATATTTAACACCATGAGGCAAAGCCAGTCAAGAAGAGAGGAAAAAAAAAAGAAATAGGAAACTAGGCTTACTCGCTGGCCACTCTGCAAGAGTTGGATTTTCCCAACTAAGTCCAACTGCCTTACGAGGTATAGCTTTCTTCTTGGCCTCAGCTTTGTGCTCAATTTCGCTGCTCACAAGTACAACTTTCACAATTTCAAGTGCTTTAGGTGTGATTGTTTGCGCGTCTCTTTGGAATAACTGTTGAGTCTGTCGACAATATTACCCACATTACAAACATAACAAAACAAAATATACCTTCTTTTTTCAGAACAAGCTCGCTTGCTAAACATGACAAAGCTACATAGCACAAAAGCCTTGTGCAAATACTTCTATGGAGATTTTATTCTGATGTCCTCATAAAAGGGAACTAACAACCTTATAATTGGTGTCATGATTTTTTCTAACATAACATTGGTACCGAGGTTCGAAAGCTCAACTAGTTTCACGGGGATACTCAACCCACTTCATTGACCACTATGATACACCCTTGGGTGCACATCATGATATTTTATCACGAACATACACATAACTAGATGCAGATATACTCTCAACAAGAAAGCAAGCAACAATCATAGAAAACTCTTACAAATGTACATGCAAAATTCTAAAAAACAAACATCAAAATCAACCACGAAGCAAGCAACAACGGAGAAAATTACTTACATAATTACGTAAAAGCTATTAATCAATTAAAACATTTTTTACGGACATTAGCATGACTATCGCAATCAGAATGTAAGGAATGAAAATCAAATTGCAATTTCGCCATTGTTAGAATACACACGAAGCAAAATTCATATATAAAAGTTCATAATTTACATATCTTCCTTTTCCTTTTTTGCCATCAATATTTGTCGATACTTAAAATTGCTTACTCTTTTAATTTTGTCACCTACACATACTCACACATATAGAAGCCGATATAATAAAAACAAGCAACCTGGCCTAACAAAAGAATATTATCTCAATTAAGTCATAAATCAATCTAATTTGTGCAGAAATATTGGGCAGAAAATGGAAAAATTGGGCAGAATTTTTCTGAAAAATATTCGCCAGCATTTCGGCGCTTTTTGGACGTTTAGAAAGAAAAAGAAAAAGAAAAAGAAGAAGAAGAAGAAGAATAAGAATCAAAAGTGCAGAACATACCTCTCGCTTCTTCTCGCTTTTTACAGAGAAGCGGTCGTTTTTCTTACCCGAGTCGCTTTTGATGCCTGAAGGTATGGACGAGTAACAACACAGTAAGCATCGAGACTCAATTTTAGTTTATCCCACTCTATAGAACAAGTATAAGTTTTGCTTAATATTTAAAAAAACATAAGAACCTTCGTAGAAACAAGTAGAATGTATACCAAGATTTCATCTTAATTTCAATAAACACTTAGGCTACAGCCAAGGAAAGTGAAAAATAACTTAAACGATCAGCTGATAAACTTTGCTTATCCACCAATCAAACGAACACAGAACCTTCAAACTAGCAACAACAGCAGCAAAAGAAAACAACAACAGTGCAGCAGCCACATTTACTCCAGAAAACTTGAAGAACCAAAACTATCTGGAGTTTTTAAAATTACTCCAGATGCTTACCTCTTTCTTTTGTAGTAGTCTAATGTCCCTTAGGTTACAAAAAATCTGTCCAAAAGGGAGAAAAGGACTGTCCTTTTTCAGACACAAAAAGCACAACAACTATATATATGTACCATAATCTGATAGCCCGTATACTTTCAAGCAAATGAAATCAAATACTGACGGACTAAACCAACCAGTTTAGAAAAGTATGAGAATCCATATACAACCTACAACTTGATTTCTAATACTAATTAAATCAGTAACTAAAACAAATATTAAGGCCTATTGTAAAACAAATATCCGGTCACTAACTTCCATGCTTTGTTAGTATTGAAGTATTTGAAAAGAAGAAAAGATTGTGAATATTAATTGGTGTTTTTTGTTTCTCCATTTTTCTTTTCGTCTAACATCTTTCTCGCTCCAAGTTCTTTCTTCTTTTTGGTCCATTAAGATTTCTGCCATAATTTTAACATCAACCTAGGAAAACATACAAGTCGTTGTAGTATAGTGGTGAGTATTCCCGCCTGTCACACGGGTGACCGGGTTCGATCCCCGACAACGGCTCTTCCCTTTTTTTTCTTTTTAGAAAAAAAGAAAGAAAACGTAGGAACACATGATATCCTTAGCTATTTTTATAAGCTTGGAAAAAAAAGAAATTCAACATTGTCATATGTTTCAAACAGCAGATTTACAGAAAGAAATAAGCGGGTTATATGGCAGATTATTAAGTTGATGTTGTATTTTACCAAGTCTGGATTAATATATACATTCTCATGTTATTGTATTTCTCTTTAACTTGATGGACAATGATTTAACTTCTCTCTATTCTGGTTTCTAGTCTTTCACTGGGATCTTTGTATTTGAATTGGGTTAGAAAATTCATAGAAGTGTTATTCCAAAAGTCCATGACACGGAAACTGATATTTATATTGTCAGCGTATATTAGTTAAATCAAACAAAACATTTCAAATTATAACCTAGCTAGCAAAGTGGAGAAGCTGAATTATTTGAAAGTCTGGATACGTTTAGTGAGAAAAATGTATGTTGTATCTGTAAATAGGTCTTACAGTCTTTATGAGTCAAAAAGCACCAACCTTTGTGGTGCTATACCTCATTGAGATCCTAACTAATCAACTGTACAAAACAGATGTACAAGACGGATCTCCTACTTTGATATACAAAATTTTGAGACCTAAAAAAAAGAAAATGATCTCAACTATATTCTTAAATCTTAAACTGAGAGGTGATGCTAATGAAGATGTCCTCTGAGCAGGGAATTGTGACACCACCCATAGGATGATTGAAGCCGAATTATTCCTTAGCTTGACTAAGCAAATCTTGAAATAAAGACCGGCTCAAATATGCTATGGGAATTACAAATCTCTTCCTATGCTTCTCCCCCACATAAACAGCAAAATAGCCCTTGGGAAGATCAAGGGAT
This sequence comes from Nicotiana undulata, assembly GCA_005239495.1. NCBI lineage: Eukaryota > Viridiplantae > Streptophyta > Magnoliopsida > Solanales > Solanaceae > Nicotiana > Nicotiana undulata. The sequence continues at coordinate 2,398 of MDKH01027874.1, read as the reverse complement.
GTTGAGGACTTCTTGATTATACGAGGAACACAGATAGCCATGACTTTTTATTTAAGATGAGCAAATGATGAAAAGAAGAAATACTAAAATTCTGAAAGCTTTGAGTAGTTTTCTAGTCTTGTGGAGAGCTGTGGTGGTGTAAAACTTCTCAAAACATGTTTATATAAGCAAATGGAAAGTCATAAAAGATCATTATTTTGTGGTGTAGAGCCATTTGGGTTGGGCATAAGTGAAAGACAATGACATACCAATAACCACATGGTCATGCCTTCCAACTAGTTGACATGATTGATTACTTTAGCTCATATAATTTCAAGAACAATAGGTCCTACACCTTTTCTTATAGAATCAAATGCATACGAATGTATGGTCCCTTATGATGATTTCTGTCTGGAACACTATCCTTCCATTAGGACTAAAACATACCCCATATACAAACTTTGTGTCAATTTAAGTAAGAACTACTCCTATAAGAGAAAACAAGTCAAGTATATCTCAAATTTCAGAGGTGAAGAGGCATTTGTTGCACTGTTGATTGACAATAACAGATGAAGTATCACATGGTTTTGCATATCCAACTCATTGTCAAGTATTTAGGATTTTAAGCCATTGTTCCTGAAGAACAACAGGCCCCACTGTTATTCATGACAAGATAAAAAACACAGGATCTTTAGAAATCAAATTGATAACAACGGGTGATTGTCTTGTAATTATTCAGGTCCGTACCACTTGTTTTGCAATTAGAAACAAATTTACTAGAAATAAATTTACTGCAATATCTGACAACTTGTTTGGTCCCTCATGCTATGGTGGGGTGTCGGGAGGATAGGATGCAAGCGGACCTTACTTCTACTCTTGGAAGGCATTTTTGTTTCGGTTAAACTCTCGGCTAAAGAAAATCCTATGTTATTTATTTGAAAAGCATAGAGATAAAAAACAGACTCAATTTCACAATAGTTATTACTACAAGTTTAGCGACACAGATTCACCATTATAACTTGACGGACAAAAATGGTGAAAACAGGAGGAGTATAAATAGAGTGACGGAGAGAGAACAGAGGGAGGAGATCGAAAAAGAAGCCAACAAAAGAGACGAAAAGCAGAAGGAAAAATCATCCAAATATACCATGCAAGCCCATCGTTACCCTCTCTCAAAATCCCAACACCTAATTTCATCTTTTCTCTTCCTATTGATTTACAAATTCATCCCAAAATCAGCTATTTTTCTGGACAAAATCAGCTCAACATTAGCTCCAAAATAATCCCAAAAAAACCCCCTAAAATGCAGCAATAAAAGGAAACTAAACTTCAGAAAAACTAGCTCCAAAATGCCACCAACAATTCAGCCGAAAAAACAAGTTGAAAATCAGTCCAAAACATAAAACAACAAAATTAAAGGGTAGTTATAAGTTGAGTTTACCTTGAACGAGAAGCAGAACAAACGTTAACGTAGATTCACCAGAAAAGATTATAAGCTAAGCCCCAATTTTTTGTGATTATCTGTTGAGTTTGCGCCCCAATTTCACCCCATATATATATATAGTCAAATTCATAACTTCTTCGCCGCTTGAGTAGTGACAGTTGCAGTGAGAGCCCTATTTGTTCGGTGATTCTTTCCCTCATCTCTGCTGAAGTTGTTGTGCGTGTTTTGGGCGATAAAAATTAGACAGAGAGATTGTAGGGATTTATTTTAGAATTTGGGGGTTTATGCGATCAGTTGGTTGAGAAAATAAAGGAGGGAATCAAATAAATATTAGCGCTTTTTTTATTTCACATTTTTCAGATTTAATGAGGGGATTGACACAATTTGTATGACCGGAAATAATCCCCTCGTAAAAATTACAATAAAAAATAACTTTAACGACCAGAATAAATATTGGTCACTATAAGTACACATATAACGACTGGATTAATTTCCTTTCGTGAAAAAGTGATCGTTAAAGATCTATTTTCCTATAGTGTAGACCAGGTCTATCGGTCTTGTGTGATTACCTTCTGTGGGTTCGAGACCAGAGCGAACCTTTTATTGCTCGACATGGTTGATTTCGAGGTTATTCTAGGCATGGATTGGCTATCTCCTTATCACGACGTGCTGGATTGCCATGCCAAGACAGTTACTTTAGCCATGTTTGAGTCGCCGAGGCTGGAGTGGAGGGGTTCTTCAGTCAGTGCATCCAGCCGGGTCATTTCCTACATGGAGGCTCAGCATATGGTCGAGAAGGGTTGTTTGACTTACCTTGCTTATGTGCGGGACACCACCGCCGAGTCCCCGACTATTGATTTAGTGCCAGTTGTTCGAGAGTTTGCTGATGTGTTTCCTTCAGACCTTCCAGGAATGCCTCCAGATCGAGACATTGATTTCTGCATTGATTTAGCTCCAGATACTCAGCCTATTTCC
>ML280068.1:55270-86374 GCA_005239495.1 Nicotiana undulata | reverse complement strand
ACTAGCGTGAGGTGTAGGTGATGTATAGTTATTTCACTTCTAAATGGGATCAAATGAAAAGTTATTGGCTAGTTGGGTACATAGTTGTTTATGGATAGGAAGGGAGCATGAAGTTTTCATATTTATCATAGGATTGCATGGCGTATGCGGTATTTTGTGTATAGTAGAGAGTGGCATATGTGATGTCACAGTTCAGTTTTGGAAGGAAGGTCAGAACTGGCAGTTTCATATGACTAGGTAGGTGATACCACCATTAGGTGGCTTGATGAGGGTATACATTCCAGAAAGGGAAATGTGTTTGAATAAGGGTGCTTCATTGGTGTCACGACGCTCTCTTGTTGGATCGACTGTTGATATTAGAGTTTGCTCGGGGGCACAAAATAATTTTAGGGGTATCCCTCGCGGAATGATAAAGCATTAGAGGTGTTATATATTGAGTGTTGGAATTGGGATTGGATATGGTGATTTGTGCGCTTCATGGACTACGAGACTGAGAGTTCTCATAAACAGATTTTTTTTTGTAGTTGTGAACTACGAGGATGCGAGCAAAGCTAGTCAAGTGTTGGTATATGCCCTGATTCAGTCGTTATGAACTTTCGGAGAGTTATCTACCTGTTGTGGGTGACCAGAGTTGGAATAGAGTTATTGGTAGGCAAGTATGGGTGTGTGTTCTACACTGAGTCGGAGTTGTCACCTACGAATTGCTATTTTTGAGGGATGTACCATTCGATTGTCATTGAGCTTATTCGTGCTTTGGAGTGACCTATGAGTTACCTTTTGGTGTTTCGAGGAGTTGTGATCGTTGGTTATATATGTTCATAGGGTGTAGCTCTATCCGGGCTTGATAGCGAGATTTGAGTAAGGTAAGTAATTGGGTGTTGCAGGATTGAGACGTGTTGGTTATGTTCTTTCTGGTTCGGGTGGCATGGTTATTGATTTTGAGCTAGGTGGATTGGAGTATTTCATGTTGTCTAGAGGTTGGATGGGATCACGCTTTGTAGCGGAGAGTAGAGGGATGATCCTTGGTGTAGGAATTGTGTGATATGGTTCCACGCTGTGTATCAGGCTTTTAGCATGATGTGGTAATGGCAAGAGTAATGACAGGATAATCCTCTCGTGTAAGTCTTCTCTATTTTATGAATTGAGCCCTTGGGATGTTGTTATTGAGTGCACGAGTTGCACAAGTTATGGCTATGGATGGTATTGATGCTGAGCGGGCGAATGGTTGCTAGTTTATACGTGTTTCTTTCATCATCAGCAGTATCTGGAAGTGTTAGAGCAAGGCATGGTTTGATAAGAGGGTATGTACCGGTATTGAGTTGTTTGAACAGCTATTGTGGTTAGTAGTTATCGCTATATGTGGTCGAGTCATGCGATATATTATGTGAATTCATCTTGTGTTGCGGATATGGCTTGATACGGCGTGATCGGACTATTTTAGCTTATAGTCGTGGGAATTTGATCTTGCAGATTATTTAAGAAGTGGAAACATGGTTCCAAGGTTTATGGGTCAGGATTTGATTTCGAAATTTCATCTGTGTGGTGCTATCGAACCTCTATGGGTCAGGGTGACGAGAAAATCATCTCTGAATATATGCATGGTAGGTTACACAACAATTGTTGGTGGTGCTGGAACAACTTTAGGCACGTTCGAGGACGAACGTTTGTTTAAGAGGGGGAGAATGTAACGACCCGGTCTGTCATTACGTAGAACCTGCCTTGCCACCCACTGCCACTAAATCACCACCCCCTCCCCCCCTAAATTAAACCGGTACTTGCTGTTGCACCAGGAGCCGTTGCACCAGGTGCTAAAGCATGGGTGTTTTGTATCCATTGAGCAAAAATGGGTTGTAATTGTATAGCGGTATATGAAAACATATCTTGAGGACGCCCTAAAGCGCTCATGGTTATTGCCTGGTCATTCAAACCAAAACTGTGAAAACCTAGAAATATACATGCCCAGTTGAGATGGGATATGATTGCATCACGATGNCGAAAGTTAGTTTTTGGTGATTTTTGGTCGGCAGTGGAAAATAGGCTATCGGGGTCAGAATGGAATTCTGATAGTTGGAACAGGTTCGTAATGTTATTTTGGATATGTTTGTAAAATTTCAGGTCAATCGGAGTTGTTTTGGATAGTTTCGGCATCTTTGGTGGATTTTAGAAATTTCAAAGTTCTTAGGCTTGAATCCGATGTAAATTTGGTGTTTTGATGTTAGTTTTGGTATTTTGAGAGTGCAACTAAGTTTGAATGATCATATGTGATGTGTTGGTATAGTTGGTTGGGGTCCCAAGGAGCTCGGCTGAGTTTTGGATATGTTTGGGCTGCGTCGTGCTCGTTTTTCTTATGCTTCGACGTCATTTCTTCAAGCATAAATGATAATATATTGAACGAATGAGCTCTTATTACTGCTTTGAGTGACGTGTTAGATCCGTATCGTAATTACGGACCCGTAGCAAAAAGAATCATCGAATTTGGGCATCGTATGAGGATTCTATGGCCATTTTACCAAGATTGCCCAGATTTTTCAGGTTAATGACGAAATTGCCCCTGACGGCGTATTAAAAACGTACACTATTTGCAAATCTTAAAACCTACATATCTCCTTCATTATAAGTTCAAATTGAGTGATTCAAAAGCCTAAATTCATTAGAATTTCACAAGGACTCCATTGGGAGCAGTAAAACGCGTGAACAGCATATGTATAACGAGCAGTCCGAGTTTTCTTCCAATATTTGAATGGGAAGAAGCTTTTGAGGCAATTTTTAAGAGAGGAAATCATTGTTCTTCATTGAGGTAAGAATTTTGGCCCCTAAAACTCGATTATATGTGATTAAGTATCAAAATATCAGTGTTAAATTCATGGAAAATCAGTACAAAAATTGGGTTTAGGGCTTGAGATTATGAGACTTTCAAGGGTCGATTTGAGGGGTCAAACGAACTCGGATTTTGGTGTTCTTTATATGTACGGACTCGTGAGAGGACAAAGAATAGTTTTGTATAAAATTTTCTGAGATTTGGGACGGGGACCTGGGGGTCGGGTTTTGACCAAATTCGGGTTTTTGGGCTAAATTTGATATTTTTCGATTGGAATTTATTCCTTAAGCATAATTTGATGATAAAAATCAGAATTTGGTAGATTTGGAGCGTTCGGAAGTTGATTCGAAAGGAAAACGCATTGCAGAGAAATTTCGGGCTAGTTTTGAGGTAAGTAATGTCTTTAAATCCTGTCCTGAGGGTATGAAACCCCGGACTATGCACCCTTTCACGGGTTTTGAAATGAAAAGGTGGAAACTTTGGAAACATCTTTCCTATTTAGGAGACTATTGAGTTGCGAAACTGATTTCTAAGCCTATGCTTAAATTAGTATTATTTTATTATGATATGGATTGGGCTGTAAGCCGTGTTTGGGGCCTAGTGCCGACTTGTTTACCCTTTGAGGGTTGTGTTTACTATATTTTCCTCACAGATATGTTATGATTTTTCACTCAGTATTTTCTGTGAAATTGTTTTGACACTCAGAGTATTTTGAACTACTTCTTGAAAATGAAACATTGTTTTTTGGTCGAGAACCCGGTATATTTTGGTCTGAGGGGCAAATTGAGAGTGTCTGACTGAGTGAGGCTGATGGCCTATATTGTGAGGATGTTATGATATGAGTGAGGCTGCTGGCCTATATTGTGAGGATGATATGATATTAGTGAGGCTGCGGGCCTATATTGTGTGTGATTTATGCCATGTTGTGGCTTACTATTGCACTTGGGCTGTAGGAGCCCCTCCGGAGTCTGTAACACACCCCCCAGTGATTGTCGGTACCGATTGAGTGATGCCCGCGGGCTTATGATGAGTGATTGTGAGGTTGCCTGATGGGCAGAGTGATGGTGAGTTTGCCTGATTGGCAGAGTGATTGTGAGGTTGCCTGATGGGCAGAGTGATGGTGAGGTTGCCTGATGGGCAGAGTGATTGTGAGGTTGCCTGATGGGCTAATACTGAAAGATATTGTGATGAGAATTGATTATGGCCCGAGGGGCAGTTTTATGAAGATTTTTACTGAGTTTTCAAACTATGATTTACTTCGTTTTCAAACTGGTTTTACTGAGAATTTTATTGAGATATACTGATATTGCACTTATTTTAAAAGGATTTTTGGAAACTGATTTCGAACTTATTATTTGATGAATACTACATGGTGACTTGGTGTTTTACTGATTTTGTGGAATGGTGTATCTGTACTGTGTGTTTTATATTACTCAGATTGTGATTTATTTTCATTACTACTAAGTTGGCGTACTCATAAAGACTCCATGTGCCTCTGTGCACAGATTCAGGTGACGGTTTGGAGCAGTAGCTGTCTCAGTTCGTTAGCAGTTGTTTACGAGATTTCGAGGTAGCTGTCTAGCGTCCACAACTTCTCCACTTCCCTTCCTTATTATGTTTTTAGCATTTGACTCAGAGACACATATTATAGTTTTAGAAGAGATAGATTTATTTATTCTTAGATGCTCATGACTGTTCATTCCAGTTCTTGGGAGGTTGTTTAGAATATTATGGGGACGCTAAGACTTAATCATATTAATTGATGCTATGGTTGCATGCTTACTATTAAATTGTGAACTGTTATAATTGAATAAACGCGTAGTAAGGTGATGGTTGGCTAGCCTAGTTCCACGATAGGCGTCATCACGGCCTGTTAGGATTTGGGGTCGTGACAAGTTGGTATCAGATTGGAGGGTGATTTTAAACGTCCTCCCCACCCCGAAACACAAAACCTTGCTCTAGAAAGGGAAGCTCTCCAGAACATAACTCCTCAAAGGTCCCTCCACCATCCAAGATAAGTTCTAATGGTGATTCTAAGTTTATTTCATTTTCCCAACACCTTATTAACATGGGCAAACCCTTCAAATCATAAGATATTTGATTGGGGAATCGTTGTTAAGAGAAGAAACCGTAGAACTCGAATTCAAGAGGATTGAACTTCAAAACGGTAATGTCTTCACCCTCTAATTGATTATACCATTGGATTAATGCTTATAGACTCTATGTTCATGAGATATGAGTTTATGGGTTTGATAGAAAAGCATGAAAAATTATAGGTTTCGTTTCTTGATTGTTGATTATTTGTTAAGGGTGTTGTTTATCTTTGGTGAAGAAGAATGATTCTGATTATAAGAAATTTGAGATTTTAGAATTTATCCAGGAGCAAGAGAATGGATTTTGAGTGTAGAACCACCATTAATAAGGTCTATGAAACTTTATGCCACCAAATGTTTGATAAAATGCCTAAGTTACAAAAACATGAGTATTGTTGCTAATTTGGAATCCCTTTGACTTGTATTGATATAGATTAAAGTTGAAAGGGTTGGCGAATGTTATATTATACTCAACAGAAGGAAGTTAAGGTATGTGAGGCTAATTCCCTATGTTTGGGAATGTTAATAATTCTCCCTACATTATGTTTCTTTTACCACGTTACTAATTTCCTTATAAATATAGTTAAGCCTTGTTCCTTAAATAGTTGCAGAACTTCCATTCTCTAGCTTCATAACTCGTTCATGACTTTCATTCTGAACGTTGTGAAATCAATGCGTAATCAATATAGGCTTGGGTTTGATGTCCATGAGTCTCACTCTAGATTACTCAGCATGTCATAAATAGTTGCAGTTTTAGTTTTCATAATTAGTTCATGAATACATGTCTCGGTCTAGTTCTATTCAGCATTTGAGTATCATATAACTCAATATGATTCAGTATTTCAGTATCATGTATTGCAGTATGATTCTTAGTTCCTGATTTTAAATCCCTGAATGTTGAACCCATGTATTTGGGCATGAGGTCGCAGTTAATGATTTATGCATATTTGGTCATGTGGCCGGAGTTTATGCTTTATGCATCTTTGGTCCTGAGGCCGCAGTTTGTGCACATATATATATATTGGGCCTGAGGCCGAAGTTTATTTATTTAGATAAACAGGTGGTTCATCATTCACAAGAGGGAGTATTCATATCCTTACTTCCTTTGTTCGGTTCAGTTATCAGTTATCAGTTATCAGTTATTAGTTATCATTATCATTTCAGTTATCAGTTATCAGTTATCAGTTATCGGTTATCATCTATCATCTATCAGTTATCATTTTAGTTTCAGTTTCAATAGTTATCATTTAAGTTATCAATTATCAATTCCCAGTCATCATTTTAGTTTCAGTTTCAGTATTCATAATTCTTTCTTTCAGTTGCTTTACATACCCATGTAATTAAAATATACTGACGTCCCTTTTTTCCCGGGACCTGCATCTCACGATGTAGGTAATGATTTACAAGTTGACGATTCAGAGCGCTAGGATTCTCGTGCCAGCTATTCAGTGATCCCTAGTTCTTTCGGGGCATTATCATTACCTTACAGTCTTGAGTAGTTTCAGATAGTCAGTGTTTTCAGTGCTTCATTAGAGGCTTCATATACTATAATAACAGTTAGACAGCATTACGTGCATATAAGGTTAAGCAATGTGCTACATATATGTTTCAGACTTATATTAGTGTTTTCGCATTTGATTTATATCATTTAGTTTTTTAGTATATCAACATGTGTTAGTGTATCTTCCACATTCAATATGTTATGGTATCACATGTTAATTCAGCCAGCCAGTTAGTTCACTCAATCACATGTCGTCAGGCACCGAGTGTCGTGTTACGTCCAAGCCCAGGTTCGGGGCGTGACATGTTATATCACCTTATGTTATATTTTGACATTGTATTTTATATTTTAAAAATAATAATTTATGAAGTGTATTTTTCAAAAACAAAAATATCGCACTTTGAACCTTTATCGCATGGGCCTATTTCCGCTACTAAATTATTCCGAATATCTTTTTGGATTAATTTTTTCTTAATGTTGTAAGTAGTAAATTAGATTTGTTTCGTATGTAGCGCCCTCCCAATGGAGGTTGCTACAAGTTTGGGAAAAATTCTGGACAATATCATTGTGTTGTGTTGTGACTCAATTTTAAAGATGACAGTGGACAAACTAGACTGTGTGGTCTTCATTACAGTTGTAGATGTATGTCTTACAATTTTAGAAAATCTTTAATTACCCCATATCAGTTTTGTACAAAACAATGGTGAAATTACCAACAATAGTACATGGAGGGTTTGTAAAATAAAAAATCTGGACAGCACATGCCCTATACTTCATCACTCATTTTCGGGTAAATAAAAGACAAACAAGGTTGGTGAATAAATAAGAGTTATAGATCTATGAAATCTCTTTTCGAAAAATCTTGGATCACTTAAAACATATCTCTATACAAGAAGATACGAAGAAAACACTAATAGTTGTCTAGTGTAAAAACAAGTTTAGTAACTTACCACAAAAAAAACAAAAAAGAGCAACCTGAGCTTCACCAAGAACAAGTTTTGCTGGTTGGTTTAGTAAAATATTTTTATGATTATCATGAAGTATTTTAGGTGATAGTAAGGGGATAGGGTAGGGGTTTTCTTTGGCATAAGAGAATGAACTATGAGAGGAGGTCCTTAAGGATAGATGTGGATGAACAAAAGGTGGCTGCTCAACTTTTCGTCTTTCAATAAATACAAAAAAGGGTGGTTGCCCTAAACCTTAAATATCTAATGTATTTAATAGCAATTCATAAAAATAATATTAAGTGTTAGACATAGCAACACCATGTAACTTCTTTGTCAATATTAACACAACCTAATGTAAGAATTTTTTATACATTGTTAAATTCACGTCTAGGAAGTACGGTGTAAAATAAATCTTCATTATAAAGATGCTCAATCGAGAATGTAAATATTAGTTAAAACTTTGGAGTGTTACAATCCCGAGTTAGACAAGATCCACAACGTCTTTCATATTTCTATGCTTAGAAGATATCACTTAGATCCATCTTATGTTCTTCTTATTATCTATTGAGCTCAATATTGATTTGACATATGGGGAAGAACCAATTAAATCTTAGCGCGTGAGATAAAAGATCTTAGGAATAAGAGAAACCCCTTAGTGAAGGTTCTTTGGTGAAATCATTCTAGAAAGGAAACTACTTGGGAGTGAAAAGATGATATGCGAGTTCAATATCCACACATGTTTTGGGATAGTATAAGACAAATTTCAGGACAAGATTTATTTAAGGGGGAGAGAGTTGTAACACCATATAGTTTTAACTAATATTTGCATTCTCGATTGGACATCTTTATAATAAAGATAGATTTTACGTCGTACTTCCTAAACGTGAATTTGACAATATATAAAAAATTCTTACTTTAGGTTATGTTAATATAGACAGAAAAGTTTCATGGTGTTGTTACGTGTAACATTTAACATTATTTTGAGATATTGCTATTAAATACATTAGATATTTAAGGTTTTCGGCTGCCACCTTCTTTGTATTTATCCAAAGAAGAAAAGTTGGGCAGCCATCTTTTGTTCATCCTCATCTATCCTTAAGGTCCTCCTTTCATAGTTCATTCTTTCATGCCAAAGAAAAATCCTACCATATCCTATTCTTATCACCTGAAATACTTTATGATAACCATCAAAAAATTTCATTAAACCAACCAGCAAAACTCGTTCTTTGTAAAGCTCAAGTTGGTTATATCTTTTGTGGTAAGTTACAAAACTCGTTTATACATTACACAAATATTAATGTTGTCTTCGTATCTTCTTGTATAGGGATATGTTTTAAGTTATTCAAGCTTTTCTGGAAAGATATTTCATATATTTGTAACTCTTACTCAAGCACCAAAACTTAGTTTGTCTTTTAATTACGCAAAAATGGGTGATGAAGTACAGGGCAGGTGCCACCCAGATTTTCTGTTTTACAAACCCTCCCTGTGTTACTGTTAGAAACTTTAGCATAATATTTTTTACAAAACTGATATGGGGTGATTTAAGCTTTTTTTGAGATTGTAAGGCATATATATACAACTGTAATAAAGCTCACACAATCTAATTTGTCTATTTTCATCTTCAAACTGAATCACAACATGAGACAACGATACTGTCCAAAATTTTTAGGTAATTTGCACCAATACCATATGTAGTTTGACATGTTAAATCACTGAACTTATAGAAATATTTGATTGTGTATTTAAGGTATATATAACCTTGTAAAATCTAAGGGGAAATATTTGAGGAAGTGGACGGATATTGTTTGTCTATGGCGTAGACTTCGAACGTACTCAAGTTGTGGTTGAACTGTTTTATGGTAAAATATCAAGGTTTGTGAATAAAATTTGTACTCTTTTTACTTGCTTGAATATTTTTTTAAAAACTAATATTTTGTTTTTCTTGTCTTCGTTTATATTTCTGTATATTTTTAACTGTATTCGTGTTAAGTACGAACTAGGAAGCCATTTTTAATATAGTTCTTGATTCTCTTGAGTATTGGGTTTTGACCCAACTTGATTTGGGGCTTTAGTTCACCTTGATATCTGATTATGCGTAGTGTGATGGCATGACGTACATATTGGGAGAAAAAAAGATATTTGGCAAACTCTTTGGGATTGATAGTATACGCTTTCTCGACTCTTGAATCTTGAACATTGTTATTGATAGTTGAAAATACTTCAAGGTTTGAATAATTTTGCTATATTTGTTCACTTATTTTAAATTACATTTAATTTGATCTACCTATTACTGAAAAGAGGAAATTGGAGAATTTAATGACTCTAAGCCCAAAGTTTATACACCACTAAGCTTTATGCTTAGCGATAGTTGTTTTCTATCGTAGGTAATGTACGGGATGCGATTTGAAGACGGCCTTATGAAGTAGTCTTTTTTTGGAGCACTTATGGATATCACATTTGCATATGCACCTACATTTTTGTATGGTTTTAGGACTTGTACATGATCTATATGTCACACTCATGTATGTTATTTCGGAGGCTTGTTGGAACTTAAGAGCAAAATCTTGTAACTTGAATTTGGTAACTTATTTTATCGTTGTAGGGTGTGTTGATAACTCAAGTCTTGTAATATGCTGAATTTACACTTTGTCTTGTAAAAATGTACGAATGAGAAGACTAGTTTTCTTTTTCTCGCTAGTTTGAAATTTATGTAAAATATGAACAGGAAGTGAAGTTTAACGAAAAGTATAATTCTATTAGGAAGTTTCTTAATGTGTTGATTATTCATGAAGGGTTATATCACCTTATGCTGTTTTCTTGAAATTGTATTTTAATTTTTTTTCAAAAATTTAAAATATGAAGTGCATTTTTCAAAAACAAAAATATTGCACTTTAAACTTTTATCGCATGGGCCTATTTTCGCTACTAAATTATTCTGAATGTATTTTTGGATTAATATCTTTTTAATGTTATAAGTAGTAAATTAGATTTGTTTCGTAAGTAGCACTCTCACAAATGGGGTTGCAACAGTCTGACTCTGCCTTTCCAGCAAAGTCTGCTACACCAACAAAAAGGGTGTCAAAGCCACTAAACCTGCTACCTCTCTGCAAAGGCCAGTAGGGGTAAAACAAGAAAGAATGTGCCAGTCGTAGTTGATCGACTCACGGAGTTCAGAAACAGAAAAGTATTAAATGGGAAGATTCTTGCGAACACTGATGAGAATGGGATGACTCAACTGGTTGAAAAGCTTGAGCTAGAGGGGTTGAAACATATGTTTGTCAAATCCCCCCCCCCCCGGTATGTGTTCCTGTTGTGGTGGAGTTCTATGCAAATTTTATTTTGATGGGAAGGTAGTCAAGAGTAAGGTAGGGGGTCTTGACATAGAGTTTGATGCTGAGGAGCTGGGGATGCTTCTGAATATCTCTTCCTTGACAATTACTTAAAGAATAAATGGCCAGCCATAGACAATGATGTTGATATTAGCATTGTGGTCACCAAGAAGTTCTCCCAAAGGTTTGAACGAGATGTTCCCCAGAAAGTGCACAAAACTGATATGACTCCCTTCCATAAGTTATTGTTTCATTTTGTCAATTTCTGCATTCTTCAAAGGTCTGAGAGAAGGCATGAAGCTACTCTGCTGTACATAGTTGTGATGGAGCTTCTTGATACTGGTAGACCTATCAATCTTCCTTGCTTGATGATTCAGCAAATGGGAAGAGCTGCATATACCTCCAAAGCCAAGCATGTTATGCCATACGGTTTTATGTTGAATGAGTTGTTTGACAAGCTCAACATTTCCTTACATGGACTTAAGTTTGGAAACCACAATGACATTATGGATGTTGTTACCCTCGAGCACTGTGGATATGAGGAGATCAAGGCTAGTGGACCCACAAGATCTACCATTCTACTTGGGAGCAGTAAGGTTGCAGAGCTGAGAAAGAGGTTCGAGCTGGCTGTTTAAGAGAATGCCAAGCTTCATGAAGACAATAATGAGTCGAGAAAGGAAACAAAGCAACTTAGGAAAGATCTTAGAAGATATAGAGAGGCTCATGCTCAACAAATTTCCACCCTTGTGAAATCATTGACCTCCTCATCTTCTCACCCATGAACCTGTTCCTTCCCAGTGTCCTTAGTTCTCTTGCTATTCCAGTGATGCCTTCTCTTTTATTATTTTTTCTTAGTCTGAGTAGTTTGCGGTATGCTTAGTTTATTTTGTTCTAATGATGAAGACAAGGCCCTGCGCTTCTTTTGTCACTACTCAATGTCTCCTGTTACTCTACTTTACTGCTTTGTACTATATTGGATCATCAACCTAGTCTATTTTCCTTTTCTTAAGCTTGTGTTATAAACTATTTGGCTTTGAATATTACATTATATGATCTTAATGTTTAACATCTTTTTTGTTTCGATGATGCCAGAGGGGGGAAGATAAGCTTGGAAGGGTGTGGTTTGTGAACATACATGTCTGTCAATAGTACTTGTTGTGATTATATCTGGTTCTTTGATGTGATTACCTGGTTCTATTGTATACAAAGTTTGTCATCATAAAAATGGGGGAATTTGTTGAGTATTGATATTTTGATGATTAACAAAGTATGACTAAATGTTCAAAGAAACATGTCCTCAACATAGCTGCTTAACTTTTCTGAATAACCAGCTCTTCATAAGAAGGAATCAACTCCTCATGATTGATACTTGTACGTCTGTATAAGAATATAACCTTGTCTCAAAGTTACCTAGGTCCAAGTTTGGTGGAAGATGGATGCTATAAGTGATAAGGGTCGTTGTTCAAGAAGATACAGATAATTAAGTTAGAGAAAAAAGTCCTAAAGCTTGTGAAATACTTGGAACAATAGGGGTTCTATCAAAGTGGAAGCTGACAACGAATTAGAATCCTAGAAGATCTCAAGTTGTGTTTTACATAGGATCGACTTTAGACTTCTGAACTATCCTTTTACGCATCAACTAAAGAGTTATAAGTCATTTACTTGTGTTTAGTACTTGACTTGTATTCTTCTTGAGTCAGTCTAGTGAATGTGTTTTATGAAATGAGTTGTAATCAAGTGTCTTAAACAATTAGTGAGTTAGAGTGAGTATTTTGTTTTACAAGTTAGAGTAACGTAAGAATCAAATAGAAGTAGTAGGAGTATTGGAGAGTATTTAATTACGGTCTTGTAATTGATACATTTTGGCTCATTATTTTAGTGGAGTTGGAGTTGAAAATCCTACGTGGTATGTCGTAATTTTTTCACCTTTTGAGCCGGGTGATTTTTCACGTAAAAATCATTGTGTTCATTTTCTTGCTTGTTTACTTTACTCTTAAGGAACACGGTAAAGAACCAAGTTCTCCATAAATCCATACGGGCGCTCAAACTAACACTAAGATATCTAATACATCACTGTGTGAAAGAAATACAATAGGAAGTAAAATAGGGAAGGTGACTCCAAGGTCTACGGACGCCGATCAGGCATACCTTGAAGTCTTCGTACGGCAGCTACGAATGATCTCTACCAACCAGCACAAGCAGACGTAGCAGGATTTGCACAAACATTGTCCAGAAGAGTAGTATGAGTACACCAGAATGGTACACGGTAAATATCAAGCCTAACCTTGGTAGAATAGTGACGAGGCCATGTCAAGACACCTACTAGTATATAAATGGACAGTATAAAAATGTAATAAAGGAAAATAACGAAAAAGAAGGGAATAACTGATACGAACCAACATAATAACATGAATTAAAACCAGAAATTTAGCATGGAAATAGCATAGAAGGAACAGATAAGGAGAACTACAATGATCATATACAGGCAACACTGCTAGAACAAATAAGAACGAAACAACAAGAATTATTCCCACCAAAACTCTTTGCAACATGAAATAAACAACAAGAATCACAAACTGAGGTACTGCCTCGTATTCATATTTCTCAATTTCAATCACAATCGTTTCTTACACCGTCGTGTGAACCTTACATTTTAAATAGGTTTTGAATGATTTTTTCCAAAATTTCTACACATACTTTAGCCCACCTTATAGCACCGTGTGGCTACACGTAGTTCTCGTACAAGAAACACGAACATGAGTCCCACCTTATACCACCGCATGCACATCAACCCCAAGCCTTATACCACCGTATGCGCGTCAATATCACATTACAATAACAACTCGCACCACAAGTTCCCATTTATCATAATTTACCAACAATCACAATATCAATATTTCCATAACAATAGCCCACGGTTCCACCACAACAGGTACATGAATATCAACAACACCAACGAATGAAAAATGCTCAAAGGAAGATGTTTCAACAATAACGATTTCGCCTCAACGTTATCATGGCTTTCACCATTCAACACCAATAACTCAACAATGAGAGACAATTCATAACCACGATGTTAAATAAGAATAACTCACAATTAAAGAGATAATGTGTAACAATGATTTCAAATAATGGGAGTCATCAATGAAAGAGATAACATGAACAATAACTTCAAGTAATGGTAATCAACAATGAAACGGGTAACATAAACAATAACTTCAATTAATGATAATCAACAACGAAAGAGATAACATATATAATGACTTCAAATAATGATAATCAACAATAAAGAGATAACATGTGACAATAAAATAGGCAACAAGTATAACTAAAGCATGGGAGCAAATTTCAATTAAGAGGCAGAACCAGTGTTAATGAAATCATTTAAGGCATATTAGGCTAGACTAACACAAGTAAGAATAAATTGATTAAGAGAATTAAAACATGATATGGTATTCGATTAAAGCATAGAAATAGTCAGTAGCCTAAACCAGTCAAATATCACGTATAACCCGTGTACCCACTCGTCACCTTGCGTACACAAATTTCACTTAGAACATTTGAATTAAACAATACAAATCCTAAGGGCTAGTTTTCCTACAAAATGTTAGGCAAGACACTTACCTCAACTACACTAATACAACACTCAAAAATAGCTTTCCCCTTAAAATCCTCCTCCACACAGCTCAAATCTAACCAAAATCGACTTAATATCATCAAACAATGCTAGGGAATTCAACAACAATAGATAAAGCTAAGATCATTATATTCTTTCCAAAATGTCGACAAAAGTCAACCCGGGGTTTTTCCGGTAAAACTCCAGGTCAAATTGTAGGTTCCATCTACCCATGACCCCACGAATTCATATATGTGATTAGTTTCAAAATCTGAATTCAAATCGACTCCCAAAACTAAATTTTTTATTTTCCAAAAACTTGACAAAGTTTTACAAATTTTTATCTTGATTCACATGATTTTGATGTCTAAGATATATTGATGGAATAAGATTATAAATCAACTAGAATTGCTTACCGAAGGTTTGTAGGTGAAAGTCCCCTCTCCAAATGGGCTTCCTACTGAGTCTAGGTTTCAAAAATGAGAGAATGAGAGATGAAATCCTGACTTTCAACCCTTATGTTCACCTGCAGCTATCGCAATTGCGACATAGGTTCGCAATTTGCGACTAAAAACTCGCAATTGCAATAATTAAGGCCTGGGAAGTTCTTCACAAATGCAAAGAGGGGTTCGCTATTGCGACAAAAATCACCCCAAATGTGAACCTAGCCCAGCCCAGAATTTGTTCGCAAATGGGACCAAGGAATCGCATTTGCGGTACCTGTAGGATCTCTACTATGGTATAAAATGCGAACCTGGTATTCGCCATTGCGACACAAGAGGGCACCAGACAACAGTCTTTGCAAAATTCAGTCCAACACACACTGGAACATGTCTGAAACGCATCCGAGCCATCGAGGCTCTAAACCAAACATCCACACAAGTCTAAAAATATCATACGAAATCACTCGCGTGATCGAAATATAAAAATAACATCTAAATCTACGAATTGAATTCTAAAACGCATGAATTTCAACAAAAGCAATTCAAAAACTTCTAGAATTACAATTAAACGTCTGAATCCTATCAAATCAACTCCAAATGACTCCAAATTTTGTAGACTAGTTCTTAAAATGATGACAGACCTATTCCAAGTCACAAATCAAATTTTGAGCTCGATAGCTAAAAGTCAACCTACAGTCAAACTTTTTAACTTCAAATCGACAAATTTCGGCAAATCGACACAAATCAACCTACAAACATCCAAAATTATTTTCGGAATACAACCAAGTCCGAAATCATGATAGGAAGCTATTGAAGCCATAAACACATAGTTCTGGGTATGTTTTCACAAAAGTCAGTGTTATCAACATTTACTAATTTAAACTTCTAAGTCAAGAATCAAGGGCTAAAACCCGAAATATTCTTGGGACAAAACTAACCGACCCGCAAATCATAAAATGATAAAAACACATGTGTGAAGCATAAAAAATGGGTAATGGGTCGCAGTTATACAAAATAATCGATCGGGTTGTGGAAAGTCAGCTAATTTACACCTTAATTAATTCAGTATATACTTGATACCATGCGCTCTGACACTAGTACCGGAGAATAATATAAAAAAAGTATTTATAGGTCTTTTTTGTCTAAGAAATTTGTACGACCCGGCCGGTCGTTTTGAGAGTTATAGCCACGATCCCATGTTTACTGCTTTTCCCATGTTATTTTCTGCTTATGTGTCTTGCAGGGAGGTGTTGGTTGTGGTTTCGAAGTGTTTTGGGACACTTAGTACCTAAACGGAATCTTAAGTCTTAGGATTTTGACCGTAGTTGGAATCGTGTGAAGATGACTCTAGAATAGAGTTTCGTCGATTCCGTTAGCTCCTTTTAGTGGTTTTGGACTTAGAGGAGTGCCCGAATTGTGTTTTGGAGGTCTGTAGATCATTTAGGCTTGAACAAGCGAAAGTCAAATTTTTGGAGATTTTGACCAGTAATGGACTTTTTGATATCAGGGTCAGATTTTGATTCCGCAAGTTGGAGTAGGTCTGTAAGGTTGAATATGACTTGTGTGCAAAATTTGGGGTCAATCGGACGTGGTTTGATAGGTTTCGATGTCAATTGAGGAAATTGGAAGTTTCAAGTTCATCAAGTTTGAATCGGAGAGTGAAATATGTTTTTAGCGTTGTTCAATGTGATTCGAGGGCTCAACTTAGTTCGTATGGTTATTTAGGACTGGTTGGTATGCTTGGTTGAGGTCCCGGAAGCCTCAGGTGTGTTTTAGATGCTTAACAAATGAAATATTGGACTTAGGCATGTGCTGTAGATTTGCTGGTTTCTGGTGTTTCGCACTTGCGAATAAGAAAATGCAGGTGCGGACTTGCAAGTGCGGATGAAGAGGTGGAGATTCGGAATTTGGTAATCCAAGTTAGGTTCACAGGTGCGGAGGTAAGTGAGCAGAAGCAGCCTCGCTTTTGCGGTTGGTCAGTGTGCAGGTTCCGTATGGGTCGCATGTGCGACTCCCTTTGTCGCAGGAGCGGATCCGCAAGTGAGGCCCTCCTCTCCCAGATGCGGACCTATGGGACTTAAGTTATGTCCACACCTGCAATGTAATTTGGTGCAGTTTGAGGCTCGTAGAAGCGATATTTCTGGGCATAAAATATGATTTCGAGCCTTTGATTACCATTTCGATTTTGGAACTTTGAGAGCTCGGTATGAGGCACTTTTTGGAGGTTTCTTCGAGAAAATTGTTAGGGGTAAGTGATTCTAACTCGGATTGGACTATATTTCATGAATCTATTGCTATTTTCACCTTCAATTAGGGATTTGAGTTGGAAATTTGGGGGGAAACGGTAAAACTCCTTAGACTAAAATTTCGAGTGTTAGAAGGCGATTTGAGGTCGGATTCAAGTAATTCTTGTATGGTTAGACTCGTGAGAGAATGGGCGTTCGTATTTTGTGAATTTTACCTGGACATGGGCCTCCTGAGGCTTTTTGGGACGATTTCCTGATTTCTCGCTTTAACTTATATTTCATTGACTAGACTAGTTTGTTATAGCTATATTTAAGGTATGTAATTGGTTTTGTCTAGATTTGGTCAATTCAGAGTCGGATTTTCATGGGAAGAGCATTTCTAGCGATTGATTAAGCTTGGTTTAAGGCAACTGTCTTGCCTAACATTGTGTGGGGGAAATCCCTTTAGGATTTGGTACTGGTATTGAAATGTGAGTGTCGGTACGTGAGCTGACAAGAGTGTACACGGGCGCTATGTTGCTAAACCTAATTTTTACTGAGTGATTACCTGTCGTCTCCTTAATTCAGCATACTAGCATGTGTAGTTATCTTGCTAGCCTAGAATAACATGTTTACGTGTCTTAATTGATTAATTGAACTCCTTGCAGCATTCTTTGTGAATTCCTACTTCTATTTCCTGATTTGTACTTAGTCTAAACTGTATATACTCCCGCTATACCTATCATCTGAAATTGTCTGAGATGCGTATTTACTTTGGGACTACGTGACGCTATCCTGGGAGATCACCCTGCATATTTACTTTTGGGACTATGGGACGAGTGTTTGACCAAAACATGAGTTAATCCTTGGTTAAACTAATTAATGATTTATCAAGATGGGACAATCCTAATTAAAGCTAATAATTCTAGATCTATAACGAATTATGTAAATAACAGTGTATTCGAAATGAGATGTGGATAATAAATGTGACCAGGTGTTATGCTATGTAGAAAAAGCAAGCAATAAATTACATTAAATGGAAATAAATATAAATAGAGGGGAAAATTCACCCAATATTGAAGAGGGTGAAGGATTCCTTCCTCTGACAATGATGAATGACACGAGTGAGATAGAATATTATGCACTTTCTTGGATCTGATGGAAAAGACAATGGAATAGTTCACCAACAAGATGAATCTCAATGGAAAGTAGTTCTTTGTATTTTGTTTGAGAGCTTATCCTTTTACAAGTGTTCTTATCATAAGGAATCTTACATGCCTTTTTCCTTCTCTCTCTTTCTATTTATATGGGATATTCCCTAAGAGCCCTAAAAGTACAAACAGAGAGAATATTCGATGGAATATTCCCTCTGCGGATCCCAATATAAAACTAGTCATTATTCCTAACTCTGTTGCTTGACCTCGACCATGACCAGTTATTGAGCTACTCGGCACATGAGGTTACTGATCGACCACGACCACGCCATACTTAACGATTTCTAGGTCACTCTCATCGCCCAACTCTGCACGACTTAGTCCTCGATCTGATTTTGACCCATACAGCTAGTCCCCCCACTTAGCGAGGTTGTCCTTTGGTCGGCCCCGCTGAGATGACAACGCCGGTCGTTCTTAGGAGATTCAGAAGGAGTAGATTGAGCAGGAAAGGATTTTGTACGGAGTGGCAACATGGTGCTTAAATAACCATGACTCATTGTGACGTCATCCTAGTATGATATCATTATTTTAGGCATTATCATTACGCGTCTTCTGAACGCGCTGCACCATTCCCTGTGCCTCTATCATTTCGATTCCCGTGCAACTGACGGTTGACGTTTCGAATCAGGCGCCTGTTATTTTATAAATACCAGTGGAGAACCCCTTAAGCCAAACTTTACATCCTCTCATTCTCTAAGCCTTTTCTTTCCACAAATCCCTGGCTTGATCGATTTCTGCAATTCCTACTTATTTTTTAGGCCACATTCTCAATTCTTTTAAATAACCGAAGATGACAACCTCCTCTCATGTTTCTGATGTCTCATCAGAACCATACTGCTTTCACTGAGGATGCCTCCTCATGAGGACGAAGTTGTTGTCGTTGCTATTGTGGACGGGATTATCCCTCATAACAACAAAGCCAAGTCAGATTTTTTGAAGCTGATGAAAGAAGAGCTTTAACCAGTACTTTCTGAACTAGACGAGGCTAGTTTAGCCGAGCTGAGGGTTAAGTACAGAATTCTTACCCGCATCGACCCGGTTCCCGTCGGTAGCGACGTGGTCCAAATCCATTGACCTGGGTATTGCACCATCTACGCATACACATTTCGTGTAGGATACTCTCTTCCTCTTCCCCCACTGGCGGAGGAGTTTTGTCGGTACTCTCAGGTTTGCCTGGCCCAACTTTCCCCGTATATCTACAAGATTTTCCTGATGTTGGCGAAATACGCCGAATTGGCCAACCGTGGAGTTTCACTTCCTCACTTGCTACACCTCTTCGCACCAAACTTCCTCAGAGGTACGATGCTTCATCTTGACCATAGAGGGACCAAAGTATTGGTCATGAAGATGGACGACAGAGCCAACCTTCGTTTTAATTTTCACTTCTTTTACGTCAAAACCAAACACGTGGTGGAAAATCCTAGTGGATTTCCCGAAGTGTGGAATTTTGCTCGTACGTATTTTTTTATCCGGTCTCTTACCTCATTTACATTTAGTTTTGTCGATCCTCTTACTGATCTTTTCTCTTTTGTGTAGCTGAAAAGGATCCCCCTACGTTGGTTACCGATATCAGAGATTGGGTGAGCCAAATTATTCCCTGCACTGTGGGGGTTCGGGAGTGGTCGGCGTTGCACAAAAAATTCGGACGTAAGCCTTCTGCCACTGGTGAGTCTTTAATTTGGCTTTTATTGACTCTACATTAATCATGTTTTCCCTTTCTCTCATTTATTTTTTTCGAATTGAACGTTGTTGTACCAAGTCAGAAGCCCTCGATGAAGAAGAAAGACCCTACCCCTGCCTTCTGCCAATCTGGTGTTTTGAAAGGCTCATTGCTCGCTGCTGCCGTAGGCGAGCCTACTCGATCAGTGGCACCTTCCCCGACCTCGTCTCCTCGTGATCCTACTCGACGTACATCGAATCTATCAATGAGGGTTCTCCCGATTCCTGTTTTACACTTAGTGGATGAGTCATCTCCTAGCAGAGAGGAAGTATCTTCGTTGATAAAGAGGCGAAAGATAGATTTCAGCGGAGAGGTAACGGGGACCGAGGAGTCAACAGTGGGTGTCGCACGCCCTTTTCATCGCAAAATCGGGTTTTGACACCTTTTGGGATGGGGTAAGGGATTTGAAGAGTCGCCACCTAACGGATTTATGTGCGTTAGGCTACCTAGAGCACGTAACTCATGAAACTAGTTTGCATTACCCGAGATCGGGTAAGGGATCAAAATTACCTTAAGGGGAAGGTTTTAGGCACCCCTCGAGATCCACAAAGGTGGGTCCCATCCGAAATTTAATTAAGAGAATTAGTCTTATAGAAAAATAAAACAATTTAGGCAAATACAAATTACTTTAAACAGGATTAAAGGGGTCCTAGGTTGTTTAGCCTAAAGGATCATTCCATGCAATACTTTGTAGCTTCCCCAAGTTGGAGTGCTACTCATAGTATTAACGCACGGGTCATCATCTCCTTTACTACCCAATTACTATCTTTCAGGTGTTACCTAAGCGTTCTAATAGCGTCTAACTCGTTCCATATGCGTGCACTACCCGTCCCTTACCTATGGTCCTGGAGGTATTAAGGACCTCTATTTAGGGTGGTTCTAGACTGACCTATGTTTCTTAAAATGAGAAAATCTAAGCGACAAACAAAGATTCATATAGGACTATCATGTAAGGAGTAAATAAGGGCTCATATTGACCTCCACAAGTAGACAACAAATGCATGCAATTGAATCAACAAACTTTATTGATTTTAGGATCCTATAGGCAGGATATCTAGATGAGCAGAAACAGAATATAAAGAAGCAGTTTGTTTAAGGCGAGCATTGGGACCTATCAATTTGCCTACTGATTCTATTAAGCCTTGAATCTGGTTCAGGCAGCAAGATGTTACAATTTTGGGCCCAGAATTATTAGTAACCCTGCAAATTTTCCTAGTTCAAACTCATAACTGATTAACAGAACCTATAGGCATGATATCTACAACTGTTAATTATAGACCTATAACATGGTTTCTAAGTGAGTTACTGATTTTAACTCATAAAGATAGGTTTTATCCTTTTTAGATCCTATTGGCATGCTTTCTAATTTGCATAATTGATTTAACTCATATAGACATGATATCTAAGTGTTGACTTGATTTAAACCTTTATAAGCATGATTTGTAAGTTCACAAACTGATTTCACCCTATAGGTATTATATCTATTAGTTTAAATCCTATAGACATGATTTCTAGGTTTTGAAATTGATTCTTTTTATTCCTACAGGCATGGTATCTAAGTTGAAACTGATTTTTATTTCCTACAGGCATGATATCTATTAATCACATTGGGCAGAATTTTTTAAGCAAATTGCCAGGAAAGTTTATTAGCTCAAACAAATAGAATCCTATAGACATGGTCACTAATGCACGTTGGATCAGAAATATGTATAGATCATATGAACATGGATTCTGATACAGAATTAACAAAAGACCTATAGGCAGTGTCTCTAGTATGCCAAAAATATGAAAATGCTCAGTCACAAACAGCCAGAAAAATCTTGTAGGCAGGATCTCTAAACGAGTAATAGCATTCACATAATAAATCAACACAATAAACCTATAGGCAGGATTTCTACCCGAGTTTTAACAAAGATATAAGAAAAAACTCCCCTTGATTTTACTAATAAGCCCCAAATCTGTTTATTATAGAGATTATTATAGCCCAGAATGAATAAATTACATAACATTATCCATTACACTATAAGGAGCCTTAGTAGGCCCAATATAAATCGGGGAACCAGGCCTTCAAACATAGCATGTACGAAGCATAATGGGATCCATCCATGGCACATAAAATTAGGTTTCTAGTGTGTCAAAGTTCCCAAGGGCCTCAGGGACCCCTTCCCAAGGGCCTCAGGGACCCCGGGCAATGCTCACACCAAAACCTCACTTAGAAAAACAGTTCATAACAGATTAGAAGACCAGCCCCAATGTGTCAGAGTTCGGAGGAGTCTCAAGGACCCTAGGAAATGCTCACACTGGGGGTGGCAGGAACCTAAATAACTAAGAGTAGCAGTTTGGAAATCAGTACATAGAGGGTAAGGGGGACAATTTTAGAAAAAATAATTTAATTTTCAGAAGCAAACAGATTCAGATCACAGGGTTGCAAACAGAACTGCACCAAGAAACAAACAGAATCCATATTCAGCACTTGGCTCAAGCAGATTGGCATTTGTCTAGACTAGATATTCATACTATTATTTAAAGCAATCACAAAAAGCAAGAACAATTGAATTAAACAGACAGAATTATCCACATATTGATTACATGCTTGTAGTATCTAGAAAAGTTCAGAGCTAACTTAGGAAGAATTTCACATTATAACTTAGTTTAGTATTTTTTACTAGGTGGGATCATGTAGTCACATGGTAATCAGAATCTTGCGGTGGATTTGAAATAAACTAACAAAACAGAATAAGATAACATGAGCTAATGCATACCAGTTGAGAAGAAAGCAAATAGGGATACAATAGCAATTGGAATCTAGAGAATCTAACCTTGGCTTTCAGCCGGCCAAACAGTGCAGAAATCAGAACAATAGAAAGAGAGTTTTAAACTTTTGAGAACAGAGAGTTTTTAAGTTGTAAAAGTTGTTCAGTGAAGAAGTTGCCAAGCGTTTCTAAATCATATCAAGGGTATGGTTTTTATAGCATACAATAGAGTAAAACAAATAAGGTATGAAAATTAATTATACACAAATAAGGTATGAAAATCAATTAATCAATCAATTAAGGTCATCATGAACCAATTAGTAGGACAGAATCAAGTAAGTACCACTTAATTTAAGAAAAATCTCACACGGAATAAATCAGTAGCTAAGAATGAGGTTAAATAAAGTAAGAACTAATTACAAAATCAATTAGGAGTCAGAACACAAAATCAGCCAGTAGTACGGGTACATAAATAAGGTAATAACAGGTAAGAACTGAATAAGGAAATACGGGTACTAAATTCAAACCCTAATTTAGCTAAGTAAATCAATTAACACTTTAATAGACAAAGTAAAAGATAAACGGGAAAAACAATAGAAAAAATAGTCGAATAATTGAAACCCTAAGACATATAAAGACCTATAGATGTAACTTAATTGAACCGGGCGAAAATCGGTCAAAATTAAATGAGAAAAATCAGAGATGAAAACATTTTAAATGTTAAAATATTTTTTGCAGAAATCCATTAGAAATCAAACCCTAGCTTTTAGGGTAAATAAAATCGGTTAACAATAATAGTAAAGACAGAGAATTTTAAGGGAGAAATACCAAAATAACATAAAATTGTTTCATACCTAAAGAGATCTAAATGGATTCAACTAGAAAATAACTAGGTTCATGAAAATAAACAGAAGTAAATCAAATCTGCTTTGGACCAGAGATTTGAAACCATAAAAACACGCAAATATTCGTACTCACAGATATCGGAGTGAACATAGACGGATGAATTGAGAAATGAGAGACTTTGAACCAGATTTGGTTCGAGTCTCTTGAGATTCCATCAAGTAGTATGAAAATCATACAACCAGTAGAGAGCTGAAGCCAGATAAAGCATGAAATCGAAGGAAAACCCCATAAATCAAGGGGGATTTGTGACGACGGGCTAGGGTTTGAGGGGAGTGAGAGAGAAGAGAGGAGAGAAAGGGATGGAAAGAAGGCGTGTTGGCGGGAAATTAGGGTAGGGTTTTAGGTTTGGTATACTTAAAAAATGAAGGTGGATTCTGGGTCGTTGATCTTCTAAGATCAACGGCCAGGATTAATTTTAGGCGGGGCGGGTTATTGGACGGGTTAGGATAATTGGGCTAGATAGGTTACTGGGCTATTGGGTAGGTCCGAAAATCTTAATAAAAAGTGTTATGTTTTAAATACCCACTTAAATTTAAAAATAATTAATAAATGATGAAAAATATTATTTGTATACGAATATGATTTAAAATAATTACTTAATATTATAAAAATATAAAAAGTCTTTTTTCGTGTAAATAAAATAATTATGCATGCATGGCTATTATTGCAAAGGTATTACAATTATAACCTAAAGGTGTAGATATAGTTATGCATAAAATAATTAATGCTTAATATAAATATAAATGAGAAAATTAAGCAAAAATTATTATAAAATTATTTGTGATGCAATTAGTAATTATTTAGATAATAAAATGCTGGGATAAATTAACTAGAAATCTTTTTACAGAAAAATATGAAAAACTGCTAGTTGATGCTCATGCATTATTTTGAAACTATATAGGGAATAATTGGGTATTAATAGTGGGTGGTCCCATCCAGGTTGCGACCGTGTCTGAGAGGGACGCGACCTTAGGCACTGTGATTCAACCCCTAAAGAGTATGTGATCATTGTCGACCTGCCTGACGTAGTTAAGAGAAGAGGTGAGCGGACCGTGGAGGCTGAGGTCATGTCATTAAGTGATCCATCCCTGTCGGGGCATGTTGGCGTCCCTTCTTCTGCTGAGATGAGGGGGAGGAACATAGCCGTGGACGGCTAAGAATCTGGTTCTGACATCGATCCTGTGGAGGTCAGGATGTTTGATGAGGGGTTTAACCCTGTGGAGGTGAGGACAGATGGGACTAACCGCAGCATAATCATCCCCCTCGACCTGGATTTGTTGAAGCGCACAGAGAGCGTGGTCCCTGACTTGGGTTCGATGTGTTCTCGTACCAAGGCGTTGACATTGCAGACGCTTGACAATGACGCCCTTTCATTAGGTATATTGGGGATGGCCTTATGTGTAAGCATTCTGGCTTTCGCCCTTTTTGTCTACTCTTTTTCTCCTTTATTTTCGCTAACTCTTTTGTCCTATTTTTTCTTTGCTCAGACCCTCCTTTTGGAGATTGAGTGCACTCGTCGAAAAGAGAGGAGAAGGGATATTTTCAAGAGAATGGAGTCGAAGTACCGTGAGTACCACTCCAAGCATCATGCGATATGTCTTCTGCTCGGCACCGATGGTAGCTTTCAGGCTCTTAGAGACGAGTTGAAGCAAAAGGACGAAGAGTTGGTGAGGTTCATTCAGAGGTGCAGCGAGCTCGAGGGGTTGCTTAGGGCCAAAGACTGCGCATACCTTCAAACCAAACTGGCATTAGTAGTCGACTGCTCGGATGTGGCATCTGACTATGGCTTGATAGTCGGTGTGAGCTCCACAGTTACCTTCATGCACCTTTTCTAGGACGCGCCGCGTCTAGTTTGGTCCTAAGAATTTTTCTAGGGGGACGCCATACGTCATTTTGTACAGGTCGTTGTTGATGACACTATACCTGGCTGCTTGCATTCAAAGTTTTTTGGCTTCTTTTATCGTTAGGAAGCACGTCGTCCTGGAGGTATGCGACAAAATGGTTGTGCCAGTCCCCAGTTAGGTTACTAGTGCATACCTAAATTTGGTTGATGGACGAGTGGAGGAGAGCAACCACGTTCTCTTTTCCGGTTATGCTTATAGTTGCTGCCACCAATTTAGCGAGACCGTCCGCCTCGATGTTCTGCGCTCGAGGTATTTGATCGAGTTGGCATTCGTCGAACTCGGGTAGTAATTTGTAGATCGCAGCATGATATTTTTGTAGCCTTTGTTCCTTGACTTTGAAAGTCCATATGACTTGATTGATGATGAGTTGTGAGTCACATCGTAGGACTACTCTTCGTGCTCCCTACTTGAGAGCCAATTTTAACCCTGAAATCACGGCCTCATACTCGGCTTCATTGTTAGTCATATCAGGGCACCGTATGGACTGGAGAATTATCTCGCCTATCCGGACCTCGAGTAAAAGTCCCAGTCCAGATCCTGACGCGTTAGAGGCGTCGTCGGTGTACAAAATCCATAGGTTGTGTATCTTGGGAGAACTACTAGCGGCTTCCCTTTCGACCTCTGGAATTATTTTAGCGATGAAGTCAGCAAGTACTTGCGACTTTATCGTTGTTCACGGCTGATAGGTTATATAGTACTCGCTCAATTCATTGGCCCATATGGCCAACCTAACCGACAACTGGGGTTTGTGCAGGATACTCCTTAGAGGAAAGGTCATAACCATTGAGATGGGGTGGAACTGGAAATAAGGTCTAATATTTCATCAAGCTACGACCAAAGCTAGGGCTAGCATCTCGAGGTGGGGCTACCTCGTTTCAGAATCGACCAAGGTCTTGCTAATGTAGTAAATTAGATATTGCGTACCTTTGTTTTCTGGGACCAGGACTGCACTTACTGCAACGTCGGACATGACCAGTTTGATTAGGAGGCATTCTCCGGGTTTCGCTTTTGCAAGCAGCGAGCGCAAAGAAAGGTACGCCATCAGTTATTTTCGCCTGAGGTTACGTCGACGTTTCATTTCTCGGGGTTCAATTTCATGTCGTACCGCCTGAGTATGTCGAAGTCTTCTCTCAAATGGTCGATATGGTCTTCCTTTCTTTTCGACTTGACCAACATGTCATCTATATATACTTCCATGGTTTTTCCGAGCTGTTCTTTGAACATTTTTGTTTCCAGCCTCTGGTATGTTGCCCCAGCTTTGTTCAATCTGAATGGCATAACTCTGTAGCAGTACGTCCCTTAGTGGTGATGAAAGTAGTTTTTTCCTGGTCTTCTCTGTCACGACCCAAATTTCTACTCAGGTCGTGATGGCGCCCAACACCGAAGTCAGGCAAGCCAACACTAGTTACTAACGAAATTACTTAACAAATGAGATGTTCAAACACTTATCCAGTTTTAATTTAAGTAGTCCTTAAATGAAAGTGAGGAAGTGAGGCAATGTAATTTAAGGTAACTCAAAAATTGTTGCCAGCATAGAACAAAGTAGTATAATACTAGTGAAGCAACTACGTGTGCCAAGACCTAGTGTCACAAGTCCACAGGCGACTACTGGAATATACAAATAGACAAAATGAATGTACAACTGTCTGGAAGGGGGTAGACAGAAATATCCCAAAAGTAATAGAAACTCCACAGTGCCGCTGAGGAACGCCAGGAAGAGCGGCTCACCGTGTAGTCAAATCTCAGTAGTACTCTCAGCGACGAACACCCAAATGGTGACCAAGGGCAACAACCTCAGAACCTGTACAATTATGTACAGAAGTGTAGCATGAGTACATATAACAAATATGTACCCAGTGAGTATCCCGTCTAAACTCGAAGAAGTAGTGACGAGAGGTAGACGTGTTACTCACTAGGGCCGTTATCAATAATATGATCTAATGAATCTAGACAGGAATAACATTTATGGAAAATAAGTAGACATGGAGCATCAGTATATAAAGATAAGATCTACCTGCAAGGGCCAAGTAACAAGATTTAATAAAAATCACAAGTTTCTTTCCCACAGAACAATTGAATTGGTAAGAATAATAATAAGACTCTCAATCAAGCACATAGCATATAATATGCCGAGGCGTACGGCCGAAGTGACGCAGAAATTTAAATGTGCACTACCGAGGGTCGAGTGGCACGAACCATAGATGCATCTATTACCCCGCTCGCGAATCGATCATGGGACGCGGTTGACATAAATATAAGGCTACCCCGCTCACGAATTATACATGCGACACGGGTGCTCGTAGACATACACAGAATTATCAGGAAATTCAGGAATTTATCATGGATTATTCTTAAATTCAGGGATTTAAGCACTTAAACTTACACATAGCTTCCGAAATTCTCATGTCAATTTCAAGGATAATAAGCAACCAGGAACACATGTAAGGATACAGGTAAGGCACATAAAGGCATGCTTGTGAAATCCTAAATTCTACCCGACACAACAGAGTAGTAGCTACGCACGGACTCTCGTCACTTTGCGCGTACGTAGCCCCCGCAAATAAGGACAAATTCAATCGTTTACATTTACCTGTGGGGACAATTCCCTCTTACAAGGTTGGAAAGGAGACTCACCTCGCATAGAACCAACTTTCCGGTCAAGAACGCGCCCGAAACTCCAAACGTTACACCCGAGGACTCGAAACTAGTCAAATGATATGTAAACATGTCAATGCATGCTCAAGGTATGGAAATTCTCCTACTTATTTAGTAAATTCACTATTCTTGAAGAAATCCCAAAATACATCCCCGGGCCCACATGCTCGGATTCCGGAATTTTCGAAGATAACACTCACCCACAGCCTAAAGGGTCGTTAATATATAATTTTATATGATTTTATGGTAGAAAAATGGTGAAATTATCTAAAGTTCATCAATCCTAGGTTTTCACTCTAACCCCTTTGATTTCCACTAATTAGATGTTAACCTACCTAAGTTTTGGTGTAATAATCTAACATTTAAATAGTATTTACTTACCTCTTAGTAGCTAGGTGGTGGAGAGTTCTTCCCAAGCTCTCAAGTCTTCAATGGAGGTGTAAAATGAAAAGAATGAAGGAAATCCCATGTTTAACTGAAAGTGCACTGCCTGGCCTATAGGGGTTCCACACCTACGGCTTGAGGACCGCACCTGCGGTCTCGCGCCTGCAAGCTGATGATCGAACCTACGGAGTTGGACGGGAAGGACTGGGCCCGCACCTGCGGAGCTAAAGACCGCACCTGCGGTTTCGCTTATTGAATCCGCACTTGCGGAGTTCCCGCACCTGCGGTCACACCAGATCAGGTGCACCAGCTGCATTTCAGCTGGTATTTGGCCTCGTGTGGTGTCCGAGAGGTACATGGGCCCACCCCAGCCCCCGTTCAATTATAACAACAAGTCCTAAATCATAATACGGACTTTCTCGAGCCTTCGGAACACCCAAAACAACGCTAAATCTCAAAATCACCCCTCAAAACCCCTAGGATCAAACTTAAGAATTTCTAAGTTCTTGAATTCGGTTTCAATGTGCAGAACCGACCTATACCACTCGGAATGACACCAAATTTTGCAGGCAAGTCATGAATGACATAACGGAACTATTCCCGATCTCGAAATTTCGCTCGGACCTCGATAACACAAAATCACGTTGCAAACCAAATTTCAAACTTAAGGAAACTTTATTCCGCTAGTTGGTGTCGAAACACTCCCGGGTCATCCAAAACCTGTTCCGGACATACGTACAAGTCCGAAATCATCATACGAAGCTACTAGAATTGTCAAAACTTGATTCCGGGGTCGTCTACTCAAAATGTTGACCGAAGTCAAACTTGGCTTTAAAAGCCAACCTTAAGGAACCAAGTGTTCCTATACTATTCTAAACACTTCCAAATCCCGAACCACCCATCCCCGCAAGTCACAAATCACGATAAGCCGCTACAAAAAAGTCTTATTTAAGGGAACGGGGTCCGAATACGCAAAATCACCGGTCGGGTTATTAAATTCTCCTCCATGAGGATCTAGTTATAACCCGAATAGGCATCCAGGAAACATAACAGCTCATGCCCTGCTGTTGCGTCGATGAGTTGATCAATGTGAGGCAGTGGGAATGAGTATTTTGGGCATGCCTTATTCAGATATGTGAAGTCCACGCACATCTATTTCCCATTTATCTTTTTCACCATGACCACGTTAGCGACCCATTGGGGGGTATTTAGACTCCCTAATAGAGCTGATTCAAGTAATTTTTTGTACCTTTTCGCAGACAACATCATTTATCGCAGCATTGAATTTCTTCTAACCTACCGTACTGGGGGTAGAACGGGTCGACATTCAATTTATGTGTTGCTATTTTATTCAGGATGCCCGCCATATCTACATGTTAAAGGGAAAGGAAGTCTGCATTGTTAGATACAAAGTTATGGAATTTACCTAGTTCTTGGAGCTTGTGGCCAGCTGAACGGGGTCGAGGTCATCCACAGTTGATTTCATAGCCTCTACGACTTCAGGGTCGATATTCAACTTATGTGTTGCTATTTTATTCAGGATGCCCGCCATATCTACATGAGAAAGGACAAGCAAGTCTGCATTGTTAGCTAAACAATTATGGAATTTACCTAGTTCTTGGAGTCCACAGTTGATTTCACAGCTTCTACGACTTCAGGGTCCTTGATGATATCATTCCCTTCGTCTCCCTCCGACCTCGACCTCGGTAAACGCTATGCTTTTGCGACTTTACCCTTTAATTGTTGAGTGTATGTGCAGTCTTGGGCGATGTAGTAGCATTCTTGGGGGGTGTGCTGCTCATCACAGATGCCGAATACTTCCCATGGGGGTGGGAAACTTGAGGACTTTATTTAAGCTGGATGGGATGGTCCTCATGGCGTGTATCCAAGGCCGTCCTATGATGGCATTTTACGCCGTATCTTGATCCATAATGTGGAACGTTGTTTCTAGAGTGATTTGACCGACCAAAATGGGTAGTGTGATTTCTCCAGAAGTCCGCTCAACTGCATTGTTAGAACCTGTTAGTGTGATGCAGCATTTCACTATCCTATCTTCAAGCCTCATTTGTGTGAGAACTCGAGGGTGGATAATGCATACATCATTTTCATCGTCTACCATAATCCATTTTACATTGGTATCTTAAATGTGCAAAGTAATAACAAGAGCATCATAGTGAGGAAAGGTCAAACACTGGGTATCCGACTCGCCAAACATGATACTTTCTTCGAGGTCGTCATATCGTTCATGGGTGATTGATCGCTTAAGCTTATGGGTGGTTGTGAACTTTACGTTGTTGATTGTTGCATCGTCGCCTCCACCGATGATAATTTGGATGGTACGGGTGGAGCATGTTCACTACCTCTTGCCTTAAGGCTCGGTCTTGTGACATCGTTCTTGGTGGAATTCGTAGAGGGCATTCGACTTTCTAGTATTTGGGTCAGACTACATCTTTTATGGTCATTTCACCTTTGGGACGAGCTTCTCTAGGGCGTAGACTATCTCTGAAGGGGAAACACAAAAATTGTGAGCAGATAGTAGTGGAGGCATACCTCTTTCATTTTGGTGAGTCCCTTTCTGTGGCCTGGACGGACCGTC